>JAQIYK010000289.1:0-15955 GCA_034700465.1 Rotylenchus robustus
AAAATGACAAAATAGAACTAATTCCCATCAATTTTCAGTTTTTCGATTAAAATTTTGTAAAAATTGTCTAAATTCCAAAGAAAATTGCACATTTTTAATTAAAAAAGCCAATAAAAAAATTTAATTTTTTTGGCCAAAAAGCCCATTTTTCCCCTTTATTTCCAAAATAGAACCCTCCTCCATTTGAGCTCCCCCCTCCGGGGGGGGAGATAATGAAAAATAGAACCCCGGGGGTTCTATTAGAGGAAATATGGTATTTCTGTACTTACCGGTCTACTTTACCCTGGAAGTAAAAAAGTAAAGTAAAAAGTGAAGTGAAGTAGTAAAGTAAAATTAGATTTATTTGTATTGTTTTTGCATTTTTTTAAAATTAAAGAGCCAAACAATTGAACAGAACAATAACACGAAGGTATTCAGCAGGGACACTTTTAGAGTACCGTACCCCCCTCGCTGATGTTTCGATTTTTCTGCAAATTTAAGGAAGGATTATTTATTTTTCTTGGTTTTTTTAAAATTTTCCCCTAATTTTTCCCCAATTTTTAGGCATCCAAAACGAGCGCAAGCCGTTCAGCTTCGTGCGCGGCTGTGCCAGCGACGTGTTCGCGTTGGCAGTCACTGCGGCGACCGGCGGCACGGAGGGAGTGCCGGCCGAGATGGACTACCTGCAGAGGGAAAGGGAACACCTGTGCATGGAGCTGGCCATCGCGCAGATTTGGCCCGAACTGGGCAACACCAACACCAGGCAAAGAGGGAAAATAAAAGAAAAATAAAGAAAAATATTAAAAAGTTGTGGCCGAAAAATAGGATGGGAGGGATGAGGCAAACAGACGGAGAGAGGGAAAAATAAAATATTAAAAAGAAAAATATTAAAAAGTTGTGGCCGAAAAATAGAATGGGAGGGATGCGCAACTCGCAGGGGGTTAAGGGGAAAATTATTTGAAAATAAGTTTTCGAAATTCCATTTTAAAAACAGGGAAATGGTGCGGGTGTGCAGTTGCGGCACGGACGGATGCAACACACACGAGAGGGCGACGAGCCGGGCAAGCAGTACCCGGGACAACAACAACAACAACCCAATCAGGACCATGTCCATGTTGATGTTGGTGATGAACACATTGCTGGTCATTCCCTCCTTCCTCCACCACAAGTGCATATCCAAAAGGCCATAAAACAAAACAAAAATTTAATCAAAAAATATATTCAAAATCCACAAAATGGACATGGGAAAAGAAGGCACTACTCACAAAGGAGCAAAAAATACAGTAGCAAATTGGATGGCATTCCAACTACCCCATTCTCTCTAATTTAACGTCCTTCGCCAATTTTGCGCCCCCTCTAATATACTGAAAATTATATACGGTAGGTCGTTTAATTAGAGAGTATACCATCGCCGAATTGTACTTTTCTAGGGGTTACAACAATTGAAAAAACTCTTCCCATGGGTTTTACATAATTCTACAAAAAAAACACAGAAAAACCCGGATCCTGGAAACCCCCTGGAAACCTCTCCATCCATAGGATCGTAATAGAGCTGCCCAGAAGTAAATTTCCAAAAACTTATTTTCATGATTTTCCCGGTTTTCGGGCGAACACATCTGGATTTGATCAGTACTTTCCAAATTTGTTGTCTGCTTTGATAATTAGGGTCAAAAAGGACCATTTGGCGATGGACAACAATTCGGGCCAGCGGATCATGTTGCATGTTGCGCAAAACACAGTCTGAAGTTTGATCGTATCTTTCTTTCCGTATGACTTCTGATTCTGATACTGCTCCCCGTTCTGTTCCGATCACTGCTCCAGCAGTGCCCTCTCACATTCCCCCTCCCTCTCGTCCTGCTCCCGTCGTTCCTCTCCGTCATGTTCGCCGTGTTCAGTGCTGCTGCTGTTGTTGTTCAGCAGTCCGTTCACCAGCACCGTTGGTGGTGGTGGTGTTGCATGTTGTTGCGTTTGTTTTCGGCTTCTGCGCAACAGTGACGTGCTTCTGATTCCCGCCGGCGTCGACGTTGTCCTTCTTGCCGTCGTCGACGTTGTTCTCCGCCCGCTCCCGCCCTCCTGCTGTTGCTGCGCCCTCTCTCGGCGCAATATTTGGGCCGCGGCGACGGCGGCATTTGCGGCGCCGTTGGTGCTCGACCGTGACTGGGAGGAAGCCCAAGTGGTGCGCAGGTCGCGGAACTGTTTGGTGAAGAAGAAGTACAGCATGGGGTTGGCGAACGAGTTGATGTTGAACAGGAAGTTGACCAGGTCCTGCGCAATTTAGAGCAAATGTACGCCTTGAACTTCTGTACCCGGAAAACATCCTTCCCTTGGATCCGGTTAATCCAACCTGGCGGGATTCTTCTGCCTAATTATTACCCAAAAACCTTACAATTGGTATTTTTGTAATTAATTTTTCAAAAAAAATTCACAGGGGGCATTCCATGTCACCCCTTTGTATTAACCTTGGCGAACACAAAGCAGGGCTCGTTGCCGTACTGGCGAAGGTCCACCAGTCGAATTACCAGTCCACCTGAACAATCGACAAAAAATCGATAAACTGGTTGATAAAACAATCGATCGATAAACGATAAATCAATCAATAAATGACCGGTGTGGCAGAGGAAGAAGAGCAGCACGATGGAGATGAGCAGCCACACGGAGCGCCGCTCCTTGGCCATGCGACGACGGTGGCCGACGGACTGAACGCGGGAGGAGGAGTGGATGAAGGTGAGGATGCGGATGTTCAGCACCGAGATCAGCACCAACGGGATCTGAAGGAAGGGGTCGGAATTTGAAGAAGAATCGGGGTCGAATTTGAGGAGGAATCGGGGCCGGGGATTGATGAATCGGGGCCTAGGATTGATGAATCGGGGTCGAATTTGAGGAGGAATCGGGGCCGGGGATTGATGAATCGGGGTCGAATTTGAGGAGGAATCGGGGCCGGGGATTGTTGGCCAGAATCGGGACCAGTTTGGTCAGGGGTTGATATTAATAAGGGATCTGCCGATATTCCCGATATCCAAAGAAATCCCACGGCGGAAGAAGTTGAAGATTGCATTTTTAGCCTCTGGAAGATTGTCCCGCAAAAAAAGAAGAAGCAATAATTTCAGATAGAACGGGTGGGGGGGGGGAGGGGGGAGGGCAGTGGGGTGTATAGTGTATATACGAACTGACTGACCAGATATACACACAGCGGGTACAGTATTTTGTGCATCTGAAAATGGAAGGAGTACAGTAGTCGGGATACTACTGTATATATGCGCTGGGTTACTGTAGTCGAGCCACCCACCATGAATCGGTACGTCTCATTCTGAGCCAGCGCGGAACGCGAGTGCCAAATCAGGCGCCGCACCGTTCCATCGCCCATCGGTACCCGCTCGACGGCCCACTCAAAAATTGAAAGGTTACTGTACCTTTACTTGTTTCCAGAGTACTGTATTTTCTTGTTAACTTTTCAAGTACTGTCTTTCACTGTATTTCTCAGGGTATCTCCTTTTTGTAATTTTCCTTTATTGGTTTTTATTAAAATTTGTTTGAAAACTTTTGGGTACAAAATGAAGAAAAAAAACCTGAAATTCGAACCAAACGGGCAAATTGAAGAGGAGAGCAGAAAGCGCGATCAGACACAGCGGAAGGTGGTTGTGCAGTTTGGAGGCGGAGATGGTCGACAGGGGCTGCACAATGGCACGGTGGCGTTGGATGGAGATGTAGCACCTTATAGGGAAGCGGGAGGGGAATTGGATTTGAACATTTGAATTTGGCGCCAATTTGGCATTGACATTACACACATTGTCCAGATGGAGGCACAGTTTGAGGCGAGCAGTCCACCGAAAAGAATTTTAAAAAATTGGGTAAATCTCGAGAAAATTAAAAAATTCAGTCCACCTGCTAAGCAACCGGTGGCCAGATAGGCACTGAATATTATTATGTTGTTATAATAGGTGTAATAAGAATAATTAATATACATTTGGGCAATCCATCCAAGCGGGTCCATCTCCAGGTGGTCATGGAGGGCGGGCAGGTACAGGACGAGCAGGGAGAACAGCAGCTGGAGAGAGTCGCAGACGGACAGCACGATCAGCACCGGGACCAGCGGGTGGGAACGCCTGAACGGGGAGAATAGTGGGCGAAATGAGGAGAGGGGGAGGAGGGCGAAAGGAATGGGTGAGAGAGAGAGTGTTTGAGAAGAAGGTCATGGGGAGCAGACGGGCAGAGAAATGCAAAATGAAAGACAAAGTGTACAGTTTGATCTGGATAAGAGGGGCCAGACGGTCAGATTCAATGTGTGCTGAACCCATCCAAAAACTGAAACTGTACCGACCGACTGGCTTGTCGCGTTCGCACCGTGATGAACTGGTCGTCGGCAGCGGTGGAGGACATTGCTGCGTTGCGCGGCAACGAGTTGCAGTTGTTCATGTTGCCGGCGTTGTTGTTGTTGTTGTTCATGTTGTTGTGACCGTTGCTGGGCAACACCAGCGTGGAATTTAGCCTGTACCTGCCGTTGGACAGCGTTTCCGACGCAAAGTTCACCACCGCGGACAATTTGCGCAACGGCGTCGTAGACCCCGTTCCGCCGCCGTGTTGAATAAGGAAACTGCCGTTGGTGCTGGTACCTGTCGCGCCACCGCCGGCCGGCCCCGCTGACGTCGCGGTGGTCGAGTAGTACAGCACAATAGTCTTTCTGGGGGAACGACGATGTTGAGAGGAATCGAGTTAGGAGGGGGGAGGAACTGTACTCACAACAACGAGATTAGGGAAGGGTATACTGTAGTTGATATTTGGACATTTTGGATGGAACTGAACACATAAAACCAAAAGCTATAAGGTACGGTGGGGGAACGGTAGTAGTGGACTAAGGTAGGGATATGGTAGGGGAAAAGTTGAGTGTTTTGAAGGAACAGGGAAAGGGTGCAAATTGGAGAAAAGCAGAGAAACAAAGAAAAGGACGAGACAGTGCGCGAACGGAAGAGACAGACGGGCGGACAGACAGACAGACAAAAACGAGAGGGAAAAGCAAAGAGTGTGCAGACACAGAGAGATCGGCATCGGCACTATTGGCGTGAACTGAACAAATTTATGGGGTACTGCTGTAGCCTCTGATAAGTGAAAATTTAGAGATTACCGTTCGTTAAAATTGAATTCTGTAAATTGCCTCGGGAATTTCCCGGCTATGTTCCACTTTTCAGGCCCACTTTTCAGAATGCCGATTTCTCTGACCAAACTGAAAAAAGTCAAACCTTTGGGCGAAGACGACGATGCAGGCGATGTTGAGGAACAGCCCGGACAGGCAGACGGCGGGCAGCACGTACAGGTCGAGCAGCTTGCCCAGGGGACGCCACGGGTTGGAGGAGTTGCAGTCGGGCATAAGGTGCAGCAAGGACAAGGAGGAGGACGGAGCCGACATTGGGGTGAAATTGGACAATATTTTGGGTGGTCTTCTGAAGGAAAGGGAAGCAAAGTGAGGTGCCTACTGTAACCGACCGACCGATACAGTAAGCCAATGAATGAAAAGGGAGGATTTTACGGTTGGATGGATACCGTAACTCGTGAATGAATGATGATGGAGACACCTACCGTATCCGTTCCTGTCAGTCCACTTCAAATATTTTCGCCATCTCCCCTCCCCCTTCTACCTACAGTGGTTTGGGTGGTGCCGAGATATGTGGTCTCGATCTTGAAACCGAGATCGTTCTCGGTCTCGAATCTCGGACTCAATCTCGATCTCGCCCAACATTAACCATATGTGCCGTCCTCCGCCTGTTGTGATATTTTTTGTTTTTTGGAGGCTTTTTGATTGGATTTATTTGTTTATTATTTTATTTTGAGGGGATTCCAAGTCCAATGTTTTGATGATTGGGTGCGATATTCCTTCGTCCGTCCCCAAAGGCCTAATCCAATTTTCGTTTTTTTGGCTGTCCAAGCGAAGGAAAAAGGACAAGAAGAAGGACCTCCCAGGGTGGTGTTGTACCACGGCGGCGGAGGAACAATTGTCGGTCCCCCCTCCCCCCGAGGGCACTAAATTATGTATTCCAATTCCAAGCTCCTCCTCCTCCTCCAAATGGGCCACTTCCTTCCCTTGGGTTTCTGCCCCTCCCCTCGGCTCATTTCTCGTCAAACTCTCAAAAAGTACTGTTCACTGAACTCAACAACCCTCCTCCCCCTAAATTCCCTGAAATCGGGGTCTGATTACCTAACCCCCCCCCACCCCATCCATTAAATGTGTTTGTGGTTTATGTTCACGGCCCAACCCTCAAAAATGGTCTCTTTGTTATTTTATTAGTACTCCTGGTCAACCCTGATAGCTTTTCAATTGGCAAAAAATGCCGGATTTGGCACTTGAAACCCCCGGTAAATCCAAAAGGCCGGTCAAATAAAGGTCGGGGACATGTCGTGGCCCTAGCCGTATATATATTCTCGGTGTGCCAACCTCCAACAGAAAAAAGAACTGATGAGAAGAATGGAAATGGAGGTTCGGGGTATGGGGGAGGGGGGAGGGGGGGAATGCCCGCGGGGGCATAATTATGGGCGCGAATTGATGAAAAATTGATGAGCCAAACCGACGGGGGGGGAGAGGACATCCAGGGGGACGGAGCATTGTGACGAACGATGGGCAGAGGGACAAAAAAGTCGAGAGTCGAGGGGTTTATAAGATTCTAAAGTCGGGGATGGTAGAATGGATCGAATTTTAAGATCCATAAAGTCGAAATCGATGACGAATTGTTGAGAGCCGAGTATTGGGGAGCCTTGAGGTCGAAGAGCAAGGCCAAGTCGAGGCCGGTGGGTCGAATTATACATTCATTATATAATATGTTGTTGATCCGATTGGATGGATGGATGGAAGGAATGTGTGTTGTGTTGTGGAGTGTATGCAATAACTAATGAACTAATAGTTAAGGTAGGTATTGAACAGTATTGAGTGGGGGTGGTGGTGGGGGTAGGGGGAGGGGGTAGGGGAGGGGAGGGGGTAGGGGAGGGGGAGGGGGTAGGGGAGGGGAGGGGGGAGGGATGGTGGTGGTGGTGGGGGGAGGGGAGGGAGGGGGAGGGGGGAAAGGGGAAGGGGAGGGGGGAAAGGGGAAGGGGAGGGGAGGGGGGGGAGAAAACTGGTGGTAATCCCATAAAACAATAAAATAACATTGACAGCAACAAGTGGGGGGGGGGACATTCCTTCCTCAAGCACATTTTGGGCTGCTTATCAGCAACCAACCCCATCCCAACCCCAAATTTCGATGGAAATTGAGTGGAAATGGAGCAAAATTGGGGAAAAATTGGGATGGAAAGGACAATTTTACCCCTCTGTAACACCTCTGGTGGAGTACTTTTAGGGGCGAAAATTTGGGTAAGCATCCAAATTATTTAAGATCTTCGAAAGTCGAGATTGGAGAGTGAGCTCGAGCTTGGAGATCAAACCCAATTGCTCGGTTTGTCTGGTGGATTGGATTGGATGGAGATGTTTGTTCTTAGAAGTCTTGATACCCTAGGGGATCATGGAAAAATTTTTTCTTAAAATTTCCAAATGTTAAGTATTGAACCAATTTTCAAGATTTCCAACTCACTTGGCCAGTCAAGCGGAGTTTGAGTGTCGAGTTCGAGGCATATTTCTGTAGACACCACCATTCCCGCGAATGTGTGGCCACTTCCACCATCCATTTGGCCCACATTTGGCCCACTTTTCCCGGCCCTGGGAACCAAAACACAAAAAGTTGCCCTCGAAGGGCCTCAAAAAACTTAAGGTCCAAAAGTTTGGACAATTGAAAAATTGGTTGGTCGGGGGTTGGTTTGGTTGAGCAAACTTTTGAAGGAGAAAAAGATGAAAAAAATGTGAGAAAAAAGCGTAGCGAAAAATGAAACAGAAAAATGGGAGAAAAAAGGGAATGGGTTGGGTTGTCCATTTGTCCCTTTTGCCCAGCACACTCTCTCGCTCTGTCCGACTTCTCTGCTCTCTCCATTTTCCCCGCTCTCTGCACTTTCTCTGCTTCTTTGGCTGATCACCCCAAATATGTTACAAATGTTTGTTTTCCCTCTGTTTTTGCTTCTTTTATTATTATTTTATTTATCAATCTTTCGCCCCTATTGTTCTTTCGCCATTCATTGTTTGGTGTCGCTTTTGAGCTAAAAAACACATTTATGGAATCGCCCCGGAAACCCGAACTACAGTATACAGTACAGTATGCAATATAGGTACAGTATGCTCGTCCTACCCTTTTAACCTATTTAGCCATTCTGTACAGCACCTACGTAGGTGCTGTACAGACCGTATACGGTTGACTTCCTTGGACGAAAAGGGATAAAGATAAAATCTATTTTATCGCATTAAATGCCAGAAAATTGTGAGAAAATAAAAAACAAAATACTAACAGAAAATTGTAAGTAAGTGATGGTGGTGGTGGTTAATTAATAGCTCGGATGGCGAAAAACACACTCTGATCAGTGATCACCTCATGCCCGGCCTGACAAGAAAATAATGTCCGCCACATTTGCGCCTACAATTGTGCAACATGCCGTTTTTTGTACAAAATTAGAGTGAAACGCCATTTTTTGCACAAAATGTTAGCAAAATGCAGATTTGTTTTGGAATGTTCCATTTTTGCATAGAATGGCACATATTGCGCAACATGTTTTGAAAAAAAAATGTTGCGCAGCAGAAGGGAAAAATGGCAATTGTTGTGCAAAAAACACTACAACATAAAAACATCAATGTTGTGCAAAAAATGCGTGTTACGCATATGTTGCGTAACATGTCACCATTTCGGCTTGGGTGTTGCGAAACCACAGAAAAATGCAATATACACAATATCTGCGCAACATATTCGTGGTGCACATATGTTTTGCAAAAAAATGTATTTTTTTCAGGAATTTGTAATTTGCGAATAAACAAAATGCCAAAAATTAAAAAATTAAAGAAAAAATAAAAAATTAAGAAAAAAACATGAGAAACAAGAAACCACAAATCAGTTTTTATGACGGTTGAGTGTCGCATAATGCAGTTACTTTCTTTTTCGCTTCTTTAAATATGTTTTTTCAGTTTCATTTCCATTTAATTTTTGAGTGGATATTAATTTTGGAAATAGAAAAATTGTAAAAAAAAATATAATATATTTTCTTGCAAAATTTCATAAACTTTAATATAATAGTAATTTCTGGAAACATGCAAACAAACGAATGTTTCAAATTTCAATAGATGTCAAACACGATTTAGAATTTTGAAAAAATCAATTCCTATTCCTACCAATTTGAAAAATCGAAACGATGTAATTTAAAATGGGATTATATTGGGGATTAGATTTTGCAACGATACAAGTTTATTAATCTCATTATAAAAATTTAGATTTACTATATTAAATTTAGATTTTTAAAATGTAATATCATTGTTGATTTTCTACAAAATTTTTTACAAATGCAACAAATAAATAAATTGAAAGAACAATCCAAAAACGGCCAATTTATATTCTTCAAAAAACGACTACAAAATAATGATAATCGCAGTGAAATTAAAGGTTTGCGTTTTATTAAAATTTTAAGTAGCTAAATTTTGTTGCAATCCTGAAAAATCCAAAAACAAACTGAAAAGTATAGAATACTAGCTAATGAAACTTTTGCAGTCTTGATTTCGTTTTTCACAAACAATACTTTAAAATTTTGATAGAAGAATTGGGTAAGTCAATTTTACTTTGTTCTTTATTAAGAAACAATCCAAATTATGTTCATTATTTTGGCTGAATAGAGGTTTAAATCAAGGTTTTAGGATATTATTAGTTTTATTACTCAAATTAATTATTATAGCAAAGTAAGTCATAAACGTTAAGCTAAAATTTTAAAATTAGTTTTTTAATAAATCTACATTTAATAAGCATGAGTTAACTTTTAGTGAAAAAATAGGATTATTAAAGTTTGGATTTTAACAAAGTCAATACATTGAATAACAAGATATCACTAATTAGTGATTAAAATAGTATAAATATGGTTTGTATTTTTCTAAAATTTTTAAATGTAAGAAAACAAATGTGTAAAAATATGCTAACAATATTATGTTTGGTTAAAAATTTCTATAGTAATACATAACCTAGAACTATTTTAGAATTATCAATTCTATGATATATTTATCAAAAAATTAAAGCTCTTATAAAAATGTATACACAGTAATCTGTGTATACATTACAAACCATATTTATACAATTTTATCATTGCAGTATACATCCACTACGATTACTAATCAACCTGACAAGCATAATTCGTTATATGTATAGGGCAAAGGGCCTAAGCAATATGGGAAACATTGAATCAGAAGAACTGAACGAAGTTAAACGACAACTATGAGGTTTGATAATAAAAATATGAAAAATCCTGGTAATAAAGCCAATAAATTTCTACAGTTGGCTATAAAGATAATGATAATGGCAGGAAAATAAAGGTTTGCTTATTAAAGATATTTAAAATTTTAGTTACCTAAATTTTTTGTTGTTAAAAAATCCAAAAACCATAGCATACTAGAAACTTATAAAATTATTCATCGTTTTAGCGCATAGGGCGCAAACCGATACTAAGTTTTTATGCGGTAAAGGTTGGTAAGTAAATTTCTTTACTTTTTTACTAACTTTTTTCAAATTAGGAATGGAGACTAAATTGGATGAAGAACATGAAGAACCAAGTGAAGAAGATGAGCAGCAGATTACAAAGTTGTATATCTTCAATCAATAAAAACAAATTCCTTTTAGATAAGCTGTTTTGATCTTTAATTCGACACATTGAAGAAAGTGAGCTGTTATCTTTTTAGGCGATAAATATTGATGAAACACCTGAAGAAACATTCATGTCAAATCAAGGTTTTCTTTATTAAAATCAAAGGGAGAAAAAACCAAAAATTAAATGACGTTTGAATTCGGTATGATATTATATTCATAGGTTATCTAATAATTGAAGATATACGCATAATATCATTGTATAGGTTTTGACCTTTTTGCATTTATCCTTATTTTTTGTTTTTTGAGTTAGTCATCCCACCACCCCTTCGTTAAGGGCCTGAATATTTGTAATTTAAAGTATAGACCGGATCGGGATGGGATCCCGTCGGGATTTTCGGGCGGGATCCTGAAAAATCTAGTCCCGAATCCTGTCTCGGAAAAATTTATAGTTTTCGGGATCCTTCGTGATCGGGATTTATCCCGAAAAATCCCGGAAAATCCCGCCCGAAAAAAATGGAGATCCCGAATCCCGTCCCGAAAATTTATAAAATGAATTCGACCAAAAATGTCCAATTTTCTTATCAGAATGTGAAATATTTGTAAAAAAATTCTCGGCGGTGCCTATCGGCACCGCCGAATCCTCTCCCATTACAAATTATCTAAAAAATTGAACATAAAATGAGCAATTTTTTAAATGAAATTTGGGCACTATTTGCAAAACAATAGTCCATAATAATGCTATAAAATGATATAAAAATGATTTTAAATTTTTTAGATTTTTTGTTTTTGGGGTGAAAGTAATATGAGACAAGCCAATAAATAATCTTAAAAAGTATTTGTTCTTACTTCTTATAGTACATATCAAGTACAAGTACAAAAAAGTCTTGTGTCAATTTTAAGCTATTCTAATTCTGAGCCAGTAAAAAATATGACTTCTTCTAACATATAATTCCCAGCACGACTAGTATCGGCAGCCGAAGATTGATGAAAAAATCTTTTGGGTTTCCATTAAAAAATGCCCAATTTTCTTATCGATTATTGAGAGCGAGTAAAAAGACTCAAATTGGACCCGACGTCTCTTCTCCCTTTCTCAAATGACTACTTCCAAAAACTACTTCCATAACATTTTCTACACTAAAACTTAACATCTCAACAACCTTTGTGAATGTTTCGATTAGCTCTGTTCGTCCCATCTTTCTGATTGTTGATTTTGTTTCTATTCAATATGGTACTTTCCTCTGTTGACGATTTGCATGCTTGTGTAGAATTTTCATCATTTCCTTTAGCCGCTTCTTCCTTCGTTGGTTTCTCGTTTTTTCTTTTAGATTTATTTTTGTAGATGTAAATCACACGACGCGGTTTAAATGGGCGCACAAACTGATCGAAATCCTTAAATATGTAAGTAAGTATTTGTGATTATTTACAATCAAGTTCTCTGTTTTTGTTTCATCAATATTTAAACAAACAAACAAAAAACAGCAAACTTTTTTTCCAGTAGCCAGGAGGGGACAAATTACTTTATCTTTATTCGACAGGGATTTTCGCATAACCAAGCAACAACCAAATAATCTAAATTGTTGACTGACCATTTTTGACAATTCATCAGCGTTTTCTTCGAGAAAGGATTTCTGCTCGTTATCATTTCGTTCGAAGCCATTAAGTGTAGAACGAAAGCACTCGAGTATATATTGTAAAGCTGAAATCATACCGTTTTAATGATTAAATATTTAGCGGGGATGGAGTTTTTTACATTAACTTTTACTTTTTTTGCAAAAAGTTCATTTTCAGGTAAACCCAGTATTATCAGTAGTTTGTTTTTTGTCAGTTTGAATTTTGAATTAAACAAAATTTTGGAAAAAATAACAATTTGTAAACTCATAAAAATGTCGCTGATCAAATATTAAATCTTTGAAAACTATTGTGTAACCCCGACTAACTGTCTCTGCGCACTCCAGATGTAAGATTATGGTTGAGATCAAATGGATCTTCCACGCAAAAGCATTGTCGCGATTCATCGCCCCGGATGACTCTATTGTACTCTTTGTTGGTTCGAATCTGAGCCACATCGATTTCCAACTTGAATTGATATGTATAGAAATATAGAAAATCACGAAAAAGTTCCGCAACAGACTGAGAATTGGTAAAGTTGTCTTCCTTTAAAAAATATAATACATGTTTCAAATTTCAAATAATAGATACGTAACAAAGAATAATTAATTAAAATTATATAAATGTGAGGCATCAATTTGTTTGACCATTTTTTGCGCCTCCTATATTTGCGCCTCCAACTCTCAAGCAGAATTGCAGAATAGCAACAATTTAATAAAAAATTAAAATCTAACAGTAAGACTTGAAACTTTGGCAATTAAATATAATTTCTAGCCAATTGGCTTTCTTTTTCCCAGATTTCTGGATTTTTTGGGATGTGGAGATTTTTTGGGATTGGTTTTTAGGTTTTTTATCGGATGGGGAGGCGCAAAAATGGAGACGCAAATGGGGGAAGCACAAATTTGGAGGCGCAAGAGGGAGCATGTATCAATCGATTTTAATTTGAAAAATCGATATTTGTTGTAGGTGTTTTTATTTTCGTTAAAATTTTGTAGTCCTTTATGACTCCTTCCATCTCCCTTGTTACAATTTACAATTCTTCTTCCAAACAAACCATTTGTTTAGTGTATGGAGTGAACGAAACATTCCAGCCTTCTACCATCTTTTTATTTTCTTCGTCTTCCTATATGTGATTGTTACGAATTCATACAACAATAACAACAAAACTAACGTTCTGAAGTAATGGTAATACCGGAGGTTTAACACGCTGTAGAAAATAGATAAGCATCACAATGTAGGCGTAAGAAGAGATTGAACCGGTCTGAAAATAAGAAATTAGAAAAAACAAAAAACATTTTTAACAACTGAGGCATCATTGATTCCGCACAATTTTGCCCATCGCTTGATTGCGAAACCCAAAGGAGCCACTCGGTCGTCAAACTCGGTGTACAATCTCAGCAAGTTGGTATTGTAAATAGCCAGACGGTTCTCAATGCTTATGCTTAACGAAAAAAAAGAAAATTTAAAGCTTATTAAAAAAATTGTTTAATACAAAATTATTTTATTCTGTTTGAAGCCAACTGCAAAAATACAGATAGGCAATTTTTATTTTAAAAATTTAATGGAGGGGTGGTGAGCAGGCTCGTAACGAGCCCTTGGGGTTTTTTTTTGGGGGGGGGGGTCTGTACAAAATTTTTCGCCGCGCCATGGCGCGATTTTTTTTTGAAAAGCGGTGATTTCTAAAGAAAATTTTGACAATTTAACTAAATAAACAAATAAAAATTGTATTCTAGATTTTAATGCATCATAAAATGTCCCGCAAAATTACTAATATTAAAGAAGACAAGTTTTCGAAAAATAGATGGAAAATATTTCTTAACACAATGTATCTAATATAGATTTAACTTACTCTCCGTGAAAGCCCGTTGCAATATGTTTAAACTTAACAATTGGTGTCCTTGCATCAAGGATCGAAATGACATCAGTGAAGTTTCCATCACTTTTGTTGCGTAAATAATCGACCAGCCTTCTGAGTATTTGTTTTCTTTCCTTGAGCAATCAAATTTATATATAAGAAAATTTATAATTTTTAATACATTTTCATCGTCAGATAACTTCTTATCATCGTCTGATAACTTCAGCCCGGTGTTAACCATACATAGATCAAGGTCACAATCATTGGTACCAAAGCCGGAATTGATAGAACCAAAGAGTGAAAGATCCAACTCCGGCATTTCCAACACTACTCTCAATCTCTGTACTAATTCTTGTAGAAATACTTCAATTTTTTTGCGCCTTTCTTCTTTCAATTTTTTCTCCATAAAGTGTTTATTGATTAAGGCACTTAACCAATTGGAAAAGTTGGCTGATAGATGATGTTTTTCGGGAGCTGATTCAATTGAAAGAAGCTTTCGCATTTTTTTAACCAGTTGTCCAACTGAGAAAACGGTGTCCTTCCTTTGACGATCCTGATCATCTTCACTTCCAGCCACACTTTCTTCACCATTTTCACCAAATTCATCCATTTCAATGTCAGTCATTTGTATCTAAAAATAAAAACAAGTAATAAAAATTTATGAAAAATATTATAAAAGGTTTTTTCGCAAAGGTTATGGCGAAAAATACTGCGGCGGTGGCGATGGTGGTGATAAATTATGGCTATAATAGCTATGATTCATAGGTGGGCAAGGGGGGTGGGTCGGCTCAAACTTTTACGAAGGGGGTAGGGGCTAAAAATAAGCGCCTTCGGTGCGGCGAATTTTTTGACGAATTTTGAAAACAAAAGGAGGTACCCTATTAAAAATTTCTGCCACCGCTCCCCATTTACGATGGGGGTACCACGTCGGAAAAATTTTACTACGGGGGTAGGGGGGTTGCCCCCCCCTTGCCCACCTATGCTATGATTTCAGAATTTTAGTGGTAAAGATTATATTCGGTTATTGAATGGTACAAGGGATTTCTTATATTTTCACTCAGATTGATAATATCGTTATTGGCACCGTTTCGGCTTATCCTAATAAGATCGAAAACTGCGAGAAAAACAAACCCATATCCGTTCGTCTATTCGCGTGACATCAAATTTAGTAGGCATGCCAAATTGACCATTGCCATTCTGTCCGACTGCACAACACCAGACTTTCAACCGATCGGGAACATCATTCTCTTCAAATTCATCTTTCAGCAAGTCCACTTTATCTAATCTCAGAATGCCCAGTCTACAGCAGTAATAATAAATATTCTCGTGATGTCGGATCATACGTTTGTTATGTGTTGCTTGAACATAGAACTGAATCAAGTAGTAAGCGGGATATGCGGAGCTAACATGCGATGAAGGGGGGGGACAGTCGGGACCAATACTAGTAACTTTTTCACAAATTTTCGCCGCAAAGCGCGGCTAGCTTTTTTTGCTCATCGCCCAACAATTGTTGGACTTTTTCAGCTTATTTATATTGAAAGGAGGAACGGCGGCGCCGGGAAATTTTTACAAATATTACTCACATTTCGATAAAAAAAATTGTCTATTTTTGGCAAATTTATGATGGGGAGAGGGTCGGCGGTGCCGATAGGCTACGCCGGAATTTTTTTTACATATTTTACTCACATTTCGGTAAGAAAATTGGACATTTTTGGCATTCAGCCGCCAATTACTAATCATTTTCTTTATATTAGTCACTTTGAAAAAAATCCGATACGACTAGTCGGGGGAGGGGGGGGGGGGGCAGTTCATAGGTAAAATAGGGGGCTAGGTCGGC
>JAQIYK010000290.1:0-15944 GCA_034700465.1 Rotylenchus robustus
AAGTAGGATAAAACAATAAAATAATGAAATAAATAATTTGGGTAAGATTTGGGTTGGGAAGGAATTTTGGGTTTAAGTGGCAATGGTTAGTTTCCTCACATTTATGTGACAAAAGATCATACAAAAAATTCAATCAATTAAACACAAATTTGGATGATTTTTTGAATAAAAACCAATTAGTGTTTCACATCCTATATTATATAGGTTTCAAACACACAATTTAAAACAACAACAATTTATGGTTCATTGATCAACAACATCGATTAAAGACCTAACTCTAGCACATTTATCCGATTCCCCGAATTCCATTCAATTAGTTCGCGTTCCCATTCCTTCCACAGATTTTCGTCTCGATTAATTGGAGAACGCACTATCAAAAACGTTTTGGAGGTAATTTGTCGCAAAATCAGCCGTTCACCAGAGCGGTGGTTTTCCAGAACAAATGGTTGCACAGTTGGGTAAAAGTCAGAGGAAATGTCCACACGGATCAAGAAACTTACGCCATAGTCGACATTATTTTTGAAAGCCTGTAAAGGTTGGAGTTTTAGGTTGTGGTGCCAAAAGAAATAAAAAATGCATCTATGTGCAAAATTACCGCTTTCAGCACAGCTGCACAATGTCTAAGTGGATAAGGCCATGAATTGGAGTAAAAAAGCATTTTCGGATTACCACTTCCCAAAGGAGTGTGAAGCCATGAAAACAATGCTTCTTCGGGTAAATTTTCGACTCCATTAGTAAATTTTGGGAGGAGATTAAAACGAAGTTCAATGAGATGAATATTGGAGTCGCGGAGAAACGTTGGCAAAATGTCTTGCATCACTATAGATAGAAACACGAGTGCGGTGGTGCCATTCGCAACCAATGGCCAAATGTGTTGCACAAATATTTTCGTGCCTTCCGAACAAAGCCAACCAAATTCCAAACATAGATCTGCGCTAAGAAGGCGTTTGATGCGATGCAAAAAGGCAACAACATGGTTATCAAAATACCTGAGTGAGTTCAGAACTTGCTACAGTATAAAATTTACGCAAACAATAATAAAAATTATAATATTTAGTTTTTATAAATTTCTCTCACAAAATACCGTATTGTAATTTTCTTAAAACCGATGATGTTGTCCGGAAGTGGATCTTCAGGTAATGGATACGTGGTAAATCCATTACTCAAAACTGCTTGGTTTTTGGAATAATAAATATGCAGATGGCCAAGTGAATATTTCTCATTTGAAATACGTTTTTTGACAAGTGCGTTGAAACGGCGACAAACCAGCGCAACTCGTTTCTGCAATTCCACTCTCTTCAAATCGACCTTTTCGATCACTTTCAGCAATACATCGTCTGGAATATCGTTGATCCTGAAAATAAAATTTCCCAACTTTTATTTATTTATTTATTAATAAACATACTTCGAATTTTCAGTTTTTGCACAGATTTTGGATAAATCTATGGGTAATTTATTAAAAAATCATTTTTAATTAATTTATATTACCTTCATTTGAAGCAATTATATTTGAAACTCCTTCCACTCTATGTTTCAGTGTAAAAGAAGTCGCAAAAATGAAAATTATTGGGAAAACCAATGAGAAATTCATTAATCTAAATTATATATCAAATTTTGAAATATATGGATAATAAAAACAGGAAAAATTAAGACACCAACTTCAATAAAATATTATTTTCTCTAATTATAATAAACAGTGATGTCAATTTGACAATTTGGTTGTACTCGTACCTCGTACCAACTCCTTCGAGAGGCTCGTACTCGTACCTCGCACTCGTACCGTCGAAATTTTTTCCTCTTACTACGTACTCGTACTATCCAATTTTGACTCCTCGTACTTTGTATTCGTACCTCGTACCGGCCAAATAGCTCGTACCTCGTACGTACTCTTACTTTTTCTCATACTTGGATAAAAAATGATTTTTTTTGCATAAACTAAAATTAAAAAATGTCCATTTTTGCTATTGAATAAGGTAATAGGGTTGCTCTCCACCACGAAAGCACTGACCACGAGAAAATTTCAAAAATTGATTACAATAATCCGCAGCGCCGACAGGCGCCGTTTGTTTTTTGTTTGTTTTTTTGGTTTTGGTATATTTTTTATTTTAATGTGATTGAGTTGAGTTATGTTATTGAACCAGTAATCTACAAAATTACATAAAAAGAGGTGAAAAAAGACATAAACGACCTCTAAAACTGTAATAGTGCTTTTCTGCCTTGTTTGAGGTTGCAGTTCAAAACATCAAATTTTTCGGATTTTTAAATTTCGCAAAACTATTAAATACCACTTTTTGGCATTTTTAAGCACATTTGAGCACATTTTAGAACCTTTCCCTTTAAAAAGGCAAAAAACATAAAACATTTTGATTTAATTTTTCCTTTAATTTTTTGCCCCCCCCCCCGTTATTTATTTGCCCCTCTCCCCGTTAATTGATAAGTACGGAATAAATTTTTATTTTAAGTTGATTATTCTTAGTTTTATTTCAAAGCTGAGATCGGGACGACTTCTAGCTTGGCCCGGGCTGTTTCGCGGCCGTCCCGGCCCGATTTGTTGGGGCCCAAATTTTTTCGGCCGGCCCAAACCGCTTCGTTGATGGGTCCGGGCCTGGCCCGGGCCGGCCCGATTCGGCCCGGTAAAAATTTCCGTACCAAAAAATTTTCCACAAATTTTTTCTGACAATTTTTTTCCATTTTTTTAATAAATTTAAAATTACAGACCGATTTTTAAGGCCTAAAATTTTCGGCATGGGTTGGTTGGCTGGTTGAAATTTTTCATAGAAATTTCCAATTTTTAAAAAATAGTTAAAAAAATTAAGCTTTAAAAATCTACGGACAAAGTGTTTTCTAGTTATTACCCACCGGTAATTATTTCTGCATATAAAAATTAATTTTCTATTTTTTTCTCCTTTTTCCTTTTTTTCTTTTCCTTCCCCAACCACCCCATCCCGACCGGCCCGGCTCGGCCCGGCCCGGCCCGCCCATCACCCTGTTTTATTTAAAGTGATGCGGAGTTAAATTATTAAAATTTTTCGTTTTACCTTTATGAAACGACAAACGATTAAAAGATTTTTAGTGTTGATTTTAAAAGAAAAAAATTCCATAAAAATTCATTTCCCCTTTTTAATTGGAGTTTTTTGCAATGTAATTTTATATATTTTCATTTGCGAAACACCAAAAGCAAAATGATAACTTATTAATAACCAGATTTTGGGAACATCCAATGCTACTAATTGTGCCGTTCACAAAAAGATTTGGCAGGACAAAAAATGCATTGAAAAAAGCAAAAATTTTAACAATAAATGTCTGTTGCTGGTATTTACAATGCTAGGGATAGAAATCCGCAGCTAGGTAGCTGCAGCTAGGGTATCTGCAGATAAAAAAGCTGCAGCTAAAATCCGCATTTACAATGCTATCCGCAGCTAGGGATTTTTTTATCCGCAGCTACCTAGCTGCAGATACCCACTACAGTAATCTTTCCCTTCCTTTTTTAGCCTGCGGCATGTGTTGTAAAGGAAGATTTTTGGATTTAAAATTTAAATTAAAGTTTTTTGAAGTAATGATGAAAATAGAAAATGTAAATAGCATCACAAAAAACTAACATTGTTATTTTAATTTACGACAGCGTATTTTTGGCAACGATTTTTTTTTATTTTGGAGTGTATCTATTTTGAAATTTTGATATTAAGTTCCGGAACCGGAACTTTAACTTGCAATCATTAGAAGAGTGCATTTTTATTGCCTTTTTTATTCCAAAAAATATGCAAAAAATTAAGAAAAATATCCTGTAAAAATTTCGAAAAAAAAATTAAAAATATTTGTCAAAAAAATTCAAAATAAAAAAAAGCAAAATAACCACAAAAAAAATCCAAAATATTTTCATAAATTTCTCAAAAAATTAAGTATAAAATTTTTTGAAAAAATCCTAAAAAGAACCCCTGTAAAATTTTAGAAGAATGTTCGAAAAATTTATTGAAAAAATGCTCGGAGCTTTTCACAGAAACTTTTTTGATAAAATATTTGGGTTTTTTTTGGAACAAATCGAGAAAGTTTTTATTTGGAATTTTTTGAGGTAATTTTGAAAAAATTAATTAGGATATTTTTCAAAATTTTTGAGCCTATTAAAATGCCGATTTTTGGAAAGTTCTAAATTGACTACATTTTCCAAACAATTATTTCACGAAAATTAATTTTTAAAAATTTCCATAAAATTTCTTTAGAATTTTTCCACCAAATTTCCCTAGAATTTTTTCTATATTTTTTGAAAAATTTATAAAAAATTTTGATGAAAATTTAGAAAAACTTATGAAATTTTGAGATTTCCAAATCCAACAAAAAATTTACAATCCAATTTCTAATGGGATTAAAATTTATTGGAATCCATTTCGATAGAACAAAAAAGGGTTGGAATTCCTGATTCGGAACCGGAACTTATGAAACATTTCTGGTATTTTTCTTCGAGATTTTTGATTTTTGGTAGAGGTCAAAATTCTTTAAAAATGTAAGGATTTAAAACAAAAAGAAAAGAGTTCAGCCAGGATTTTGCAAATCATAAAGGGTGGCCGAAAAAAACTTTCATCTTACAACTTACATGATATGGGGCTGGCATTGCCGATCCTCAAAACTGCGCTGATGAGAGTTACACCACAGAAAGAAAAGATGAAATTTTTTCAACCCAAAACTCCCGATAAATTTAACTCGCTATTTTAGTAGGAATTTTTTTAAACTTCGAATAATTTTTTGTCTTACAACAAGCTCACAACAATTAAAATTTTGCTAGCCCTCGTCTGTTGAGACTAATTCCGAGTGAAATTGAGGGTTGTTGGTTCAATTCCGGGCTAAAAAATCGATTTTTTCCGAATTTTTAAAAATTCAAATTCAGTCCAATAGTCAATTTTACGCATTTTCAAGCATGTTTCACCGCTTTTAGAGCAATTGGAGTGGAGGATTGCGTATTTCGCTCCATTTTCCCGAATTTCTGAAATCATCAAACCGATTTTAATTTCTGTTTTTTTTTGAAAATTCGGTTTTTAAATATTAAAATTTTTTAAAAATAATTATTATCCACCCATAATATGTATTTTGGATACGAAGGCATTTTTATTATAAAAATCTAAAAAATCAAAATATATGTTTTCTTGGCAAAAATTTTTATGTGGCTGCATAGCCCAGAGTTTTTTCTACAGGTGTGCAAAATTTTATTAAATATGCTTAAATAGTAAATTTTTTATGAATTTTTCAAAGTAATGTGTTCGCAAAATTATCCTCATCGTGATGAGGCTAGGAATTTTAAGCTGCAGCTACCCTAGCCGCTACCCTATCCTTAGCATTGTAAATACGGATTTATCTGCAGCTAGCGATTTAGCTGCAGATAGTTAGCATTGTAAATACCAGCATGACTGATAAAAAGAAAAGTAATCAAAAAATGAAAAATATGAGTATCAACGGCAAACTGTCATACTTCAGGTTTTCAAAAGAATATTTCGTTTTTGCGAATAAATTATTTTCATCATATCTATGTAATAAGCTATGGTTTTAATATTTGTATGGCTAGTTTCAATTTAGTTGCTAAATTTTCACTATAAAATAATTTTG
The DNA here is from genome assembly GCA_034700465.1 of Rotylenchus robustus. Taxonomy (NCBI): domain Eukaryota; kingdom Metazoa; phylum Nematoda; class Chromadorea; order Rhabditida; family Hoplolaimidae; genus Rotylenchus; species Rotylenchus robustus. The sequence goes on from JAQIYK010000290.1 coordinate 5,593, forward strand.
TTAATAGTTTTACGATTATTATCTCATATTTCTTTAATAATTAGCTGATAATTGATTTTTAAATACATTTCTTATTACGTCACATTAATTTCTTCCTTCGTCCATATATGCCAGTTGGCCATTAAATAACCTACGTTTCAAAATAATGTTTGATGAGAAGCAATCAATTTTCATTATTATTCTTGGCTAGTTCCTGTCAGCAGCAAATAGAATATAATTGAATATGTAGTCTATAATCTATAATATAATATTTGTGTTAATATTTTTAATAAAAAAAGAAAATTGATATCAACGGCAAACTGTCATATTTTATTTTAAAATACTATTGTATTTTATTGTATGTGTTTTTTCAATAATGAATATACTATTTACTTCAGTCCAAATTTCTTCAGACCAATCCACTTTTTTGCACTAAGTTTCCGTTCCAAATTTCGCTACTACCTATTATTTTCTATGTCGCAATATTACTTTTTTTGTTTAAATATCTAACAACCTGTTTATAATTACTGATAGTTTAATATTTATAACAATATACAATATATTATTTTTCTAAAACCGTGTTTTTAGCTTGCCAACAACATGAAAATATTTTGTTTGTTTTCCTTTATTAGCTGCAATATTTTTTTTCTTTCAAGCTATGCTACAAATTCAAATGTTGGCAAAAAACAAAACTCAACCGAATGTTTGGATGAAGCGGGGGACGACGAAGTGTTGACGCCCGAAGAAATGGATTTTCTAAATGAATTTCTATTATCGAAAGATTGTGAAAACGAAGAACCAAATCCATTGGGCCAAACTTTTGGGAATTTTTTGGATGAAAACACCTTCGAAACTGACCATCCGTACGACAAAATATTCGGTGAAAAGAGTTTGGATGATCAACAGCAGCAGCAGGGGGAAGAGGACACTGTTCTTGACTCTTCTTCAATCATTAGTCGTTTTATTGAAGATTTAAATAATCCAATATTATTTGAGCAACTACCTGAGGAATATTGGAATGACGGTGATAACATGGAACTTGGATCAGCAGAAAATGCAAATAATTCACAGGAAAATAATTATGAGGAGGATAAAACCCGTAAATAATGTCAAAAAATGAAAATTGAAGTGCAAATGAGAAAACCCCTACACAAAACCCCACACCCGTACCCTATTGCCTAAATAATTTTTTTGGGTCCGAATCGATTTTTAGGGTCTATTTTCCATTAAATATACATTTTTATATTTAAAGGAAAATGACTATTTTTCAGCGAAAAATGCTGTTTTGTACCATTTTTAAACGAAAAAATGAAAATTTATTAATTTTTTTTCAAAAAAACACATTTTAAATTTTTTTTAATTTTCAAAAAAAGTCCCCCCTCACGGAAATTTTTAGAGGAAATGTGATTTTTAGAGGAATTTTATGCTCTCTGTAATTATTATGTATTTATAAACAAAAAAATTAAAAATTAACAAAAAATATTTCGAAAATTCTACTATTTACAAATTTGAATAATGAATTAAAATTTGATTAATTTTTAAATTATCAAAAGGAATTTTGTGTCCTGTGTCCATTTGAACGTCCCAAAAAACATTTGTTTTAAACAAAAATAATATTTTGGCCAAATTTTGTTTTTGTTTTTAAAGAAGTCAAAGAGGAACAATCTGTTGAAGATTACAAAGATAAACTTAAAATGGTCATCGAATTCATTAAATTGAAAAAGGAATATTTGGCAAAAAACAAAGGCAAAAAGTTGAGACCATTTCGAGAAATTGACAGGAAAATTGCCATGAAATTGGGCACTAATCGATTGCGCATATACAAATGGCAGAGGGAAGTGGGCTTAAAGCGTCAGTTTATTAGTTTATTATTTATTTATCAAAAAATAAATAAAAATAATTTCAAAAAATAAACAAATTTAAATGCCGTATCCGTATGCCTCAAAAAGTCCCCCTCTAAAAACTATTTCTTTGGTTGTTGAGCAATATCTGGCCGGGGAACTTTTATAGGATATACGGTAAATCTGTTCTAAAAAAAGGTCTTACAATAAATATATAAATAAAAATAATTTAATAAAGAATTAAAAAGTTGAAAAATTATTTACCAAAACATACAAATATAATTTGTACGTTTTGGACTCCCTGGTCAAGGTAACTTTCGTCCAAAATTTTTTTGCTCAAAAATGTGGATAAATATTTGGACATTTTGGAACAATCTTTAAAGGGTCTCAATTAACTAATCTACATAGTTTAATGCTTCAAAATTGATTTAAATTTTTAAATTTTTAAAATATTTTTTTACAGAACGCCAAACGGCCATTTACAATTATTCGCTGGAAGAGAAATATCAAATTGTTAAGCGATTTTTACAAATGAAAGAAGAATATATGGCAAAATCGGAACATAGCAAAAAGTTGCAGGGCGAAATTGAGGAGGAAATTGCGAAGGAATTGGGAATAAAACGGTTTACAATATACAATTGGAAATGGAGCCTGGGATTAATCGGTAGGAAAAATTGAAAATTAATTAAGTATAATAAAAAAGGAATTTCCTAATAATTTAAATTTTTTATTTCTATTTTGCAAAGAGACATTATTCATTCATTATTCATCAGAGTTGCCTGGGACTTTGGGTTCTCGTTTTTGTTAACCTGAATTTCATGAATTTTTTAAGCCTATGTTAAGTCTTTTCCCGATTTTCCGGAGTTTTTAATAGTCCAAAATATAGAATTTTAGCCTTTAAAAGTGGATAAACTTTTAATTTTGAAAATTTTGGTATTTTTTAAATGACATTTTTCATACCCAATAATTAATTTTGAAATACAAATATATTCAAATTTTATAACAAAATATGATAAATTTTTGAAAAACAAAGATTTAGGTTCTCAATGTTTAAAGCCATCCCAGAGGGGCACCTTCCCTATTCCCGATAAAATTTTGTCCCAGAAAGCTCTTATTCATTGAAATAAAGTATAAAAATCTGAAAAAAATATTGCAGAATGTTCACAGAAACGTTATACCAAAAAGGAAAAGTTGGACATTATGAAAAAATATGAAAAAATGAAAAAAGAAAATCCAAAACGTACGGATGTTGAGATTGTTGGGGAATTGAACATCCATCCGATAAGTTTATGGAAGTGGCGAAAAGAGTTGAATTTGGAATGTAAGTTATAATATAATAAGAATAAGAAGATCATAACATAATAAGAATAAGAAGATCATAATATAATAAGGTTATAACTTATAATTTAATAAGTAATTAATTGTTAATAAGATCTTTTTATTTCTATGCTATTAAACGTGCACATATTTTTCGGACATTTGCGTCTAATAATTTTTGGAATACGTATTAATTTTCAAAAATAAATTGTTATTTTTTTTCTTTTTTTTTCTTTGCATACATACAATAAATATTTTGTAGGCGATTTTTAGTAATTTATCATAATATAAATTTTTTCACGAATCGATTTTTCTACCTAATAAAATTATATTACTTTTTACAAAAATGTATGTTTTGCATTTTCGCTTTTTAAAAATAGACGTTAAAAATTAAACATTTTTAAATATTATTTTTAGCTATGTCAAAAAGATATTCCAAAGAAGCAAAAATTGAAATTATCAAACAATTCGACAGGATAAAAGCGGCGTATCTGTCCAAGGCCAAGAAATCCAACAAAAGTTATTCGTGCAAGGAAATTGACGAGAAAATTGCGAGCAAATTTGACCTTCACTTCCAATCCATTCAACGCTGGAAAAACCAGTTGGGCCTAACAAGTAATACCTAAGTTAATAACTAAGTTAAGTTTAAGTCTATGAATTAATAAACAAAATTATGTACAAATAATTATTTTTAAATTGTAAAAATTATTAAATATTACTTTACCGAATTTATATTTATTTTTGATTTTTTCAATTTGTAAAATTATGGACAAGTTGCAAAATTTAGTATTAATTGTAACATATATTTTAAATATTTTACATTATTTATTTTATGTAGCGTAGTTTAATAGCAACTATATTTGTATAGTAATGTGTATTTTTATAGTTCATTTATTCAAAATACATAAAATATAAAAAATAATTTTTAGATAAGTTGAAATACAGCGATGATGAAAAGGCGAAATTTATCCGGCGATATCACCAAATGAAAAACAAAAATCCAAAACTTAGCGATCTGCGCATTTCAAAAATATTGAAAATAGGCGAAAATAGTTTGTGGAGATGGAAAAAGGAATTTGGCCAAAAGGGTGAGAAAGTGTTAAAAAATAAATTTAATCTTAAGAAAATTCATGGGAAATAAAATATTCAAATTTTTTAATTTTTTTAGAAGAACGAAATAAACCAAAATTGGCACAGCAAGATACATTGGAATTGGATTGGTTGTTTGTTGTGTTACAAATAAATAAATTAAATACAAATTATTTGCATAATGTTCATTCAATTTCATAATTTTAATAATTAAAGTTATGAACCTATGCCCCCAATTTCTGATGACAAATTGTTGGCGTGGAAATTGAAACGCAAAAGAACCACAAAAAAGAATCGGAAAACGAACTAATTATTAATAAAATATAAAATAATTAAATAATGACCGGCTTGGATTGCCCGCATTTTTTATTTTCAACAATTTTAATAGCTAAATAATAAAAAATTCATTTTTTTAAGCTTTTTGAGTTATAATTGTGTATTTATTTTTAATTATTTATTTTGCTTCTTTAAATTCGATTAAAACATTTTTATACCAATTGTTGATAGTTTGTACCAATAGTATTTTTCAACGAAAATCGATTATTTTATTTTCTAAATTAATTTAAATGCCAAAACGGTTGGCTAACGGTAAAAAGGAAAAATCGGTAAAAAGTCACAATCGGTAAAAAAATCGGTAAAAAATTATTTTTGGTTTAAATTTGAAATTTTGCCAAAAATTAAAATTTATGGAATTTTTAAATTTTTAAATTTTATATATAATTAATGATGCTCATAGATCCTTTCAAACTCTTAAAATATTTGCATCCGTTTTGGAGAAATAATTGTCAAACTTTAAAATCAAATTGCCATTCGTTTGTGAAAAATGGGTAAACCAAGGAAAAATAGGTAAACCAAACCAAGGAAAAATAATTTATTTATTTTAACATTAATTTTAGTAATAATAAATTAATTATTTTTAACTTTTTTTTAAATTGGATTATTCCTAAAAATTATAAAAATCCTTGTATTTTATTATGTCACAATAAAACATTTTTATACATATAATTATGCAAAATTATTAATATTATAATACGTATTATATGTTTGAATCAATACATTAATTCTCTTTCATTCGTTTCCTTTCACTTTTGGCTTTATCGCCTAATTCACGTGAAAAAGTATTTTGTAACAAATTTTTAGTTTAATATAATATTAAATATACAATAAATCGTTAAAAATTAACAAAATGGTAATGAATGTTTTGTCTAATCTCTTTTTTATAATAATAATGATAATTATTGTTTTTAATATAATTATATTTAAAAAAATGAAATTTATGAAATTTTAAAAATGGCGACAAAACTATTTAATTCATTTCATTTATATTTTACATTATGTTTTTTTCTCGAAAATTAGATTAGGTATTTATTAATAGCTTGGATAATTTTTTTGTAAAGAATTTACATACTATCTCGTAAAAATTTAAGCTCGTATTTTTGTTTATTATATTATTTTTTAGTTAAACATAAATATTTTTATTTTAAACATTTTTCTGTTTTAACAAATATTATGATTTAGTATATCGGTTAAAATCAATTCGAATAATTGTTTTTTTTATATATATTTGTATTCCTCCTTAAAATATCATAATTTTCCATGTTAATTTGCGTTATCATTATTATTATCGTCAAGTTTTTATTTTCCAATTTATTCGGAAACGGACAAATGATAATGGACGATAAAGGGGCAGTTCAGGAAGAAAAATACGAAGAACAATTTAACAAAAACGCAGAATTGGAAATAACAAAAGTATTTGACGAGTTTGATGACCAATTTGGACATTTGGAAGATAATAATTGGACATTTTCGGACTGCGAAGAACCTTTTTTGGATATACACAAAGAATTGTGGCCAAACGAACAAATCGACAACATCCAACCATTTGAAGATTCAATGTTTGGCTCAATTTGGAACAATTGTTGGCCTGTTGAAGAGGAAAAAGTGCAAAAACCGAATGAATCGGATGATGGGAAAATATTGGTTCAAAATGATAAACAAAAACAAATTTATAGTGCATCGACGGAGGAAGAAGAAGAGAAAAGTTCAGGTAGGTAAGTCATTAAAATATTTAACGTCAATGTGCTAATTTCCAAAAAATTAGAATACCGTATTTCATCGAATATGTATGCAAACCATAGAAAGTTCGTCATTTTTAGGGAGGTTAATTGGAAAAAAGTTCATTTAGGAGGGATGGGGTCGATTAGAGAAAAAACTGTAGAAAAATAAAATAAGTTTAGAAGAATTATTTGAACCGTCGCAACAATCTCGCTCTGAGTCTGAATCCAGTAGTTCGTCGGTACCGGAAAACAAACGTAATATTTAGCACCAAAAAAGAAATAATTAAATTATTGTTATTATTATTATTTTTAGAGATATAAATGTATAAAAAACTAAATTAAAAATTTTATGAAAACTAATCATAAAAATCATTAGTTTTATTTTATTTTTTAAAAGATTTCAAAAATATTCAGTTGTATAAATCAAAGAAAATAGAGCAATTAAAGGGAACATAAAATGAGTGTACGCAATAAATTGTACAAAAAATATTCAAATTTCAATGTTAATTTTATTTAATAAATTTTTAATAAATTTTTATAAATTTTTTATTTATTTATTGAATGTTCAAGGTAATAATAAAATATATTCAAAGCAACAAAAAAGACAAAAGATTATCAAATTCGTAGAAATGAAAGACGAATTTCGAACAATAAACGGAGATAGGCGTCCGAATTTCGAAATTGAGACAAAAATTGCAAAGAAATTGGACACTTCCCAAGATCAAATTTATCGGTGTAAGAAGCAATTGGGGAAGAAGCGTAAGTTTGTATTACATATTATTTTGGCTAATTATCAAAAATGTGTTATTTAAATTTTGTATAATATGTTTTTAATTAATTAATTTGACAAATTATTTGTATTCTTGTGTAGAAATCTATCAGAAATATTCTGCTGAAGAAAAGAAAAAAATAATGAACAATTTTATAAAAATGAAAAACAAATATTTGGCCAAACCAAAAATGAGAAATCAATCATTACAAGAAATCGATGATGAAATTGCACGAAAATTAGGAATAACCAAAGATATAATTTATCATTGGAGAAGAGACTTGGGTCTGATCGGTAAATAACCAATTGCAAATTCCATAATTTAATATAGTTAAAAATATATTCAAAATATAGCAATTATATGTAGGATTGTTGGCGAGGGGATGGGTTTCCCTCTCGCAATTTTTTATTCCATTTTTTTCAATTTTTGGCGAATTTAATTTCTGTACTACTAATCAAATTTTGAAATTTTGGTAAATTTTCGTCAAAAATTCCTGACATGTCGAAATTTAGGAAATTTTTTAAAATTTTTCCATGCTTACCTGTTCTCCGTAGAGGCAGCTTTCCTTTTTTCTACGGCTCTCTCAAAATTTACGGGCACTAACAATAATTTTTTAAAAACATTTAGATGAGAATTTCTGCAAACGTTACAGTACAAACGAAAAATTGGAAATTCTGCGACAATACAAAACATTAAAAGAAAAAAATCCAGAACTTTCGGATGCTGAAATCTTAAAAATGCTAAACATTTCTGGAACACTTTTGTACAAATTGAAGAAAGAGCACGGCGTTGATAGTGAGTGCAGAATTTTAATTTTAATATTTATTGAATTTTTAATTTGTTTCTTTTATTATTTTTGTTTTGTTTCATTAATAACCCATCAAAATTTCTTTTTTACTTTTTTTATTGGCCAATACCGTTTTCTCTATTTTTTATTTTAATTTAACCTTTCTTCTGAAAGGCAATTCAAAATTTTCACTAAAATATGACAAAACATTAATTTATTATTGATACATATAAAAATATAGGCAAACCTCACCAGGGTTAAATTTGAAAAATATTTAATTTTTTTTCCAATTATTATAAAAATATCAACATTTTAACAATTTTGACTTGCGCTAATACTGAATTTGACTAAAAATCCAGAAAAAAGAAAAACATATTCCGAGCAAACCAAGCATGAAATTGTCCGAAAATTCATCAAAATAAAAGCGGAATTCTCGAAAAAATGTACATCTTTGTCTGGCCATCAAATCGATGAAAAAATCGGCAAAAAATTAGGCGTTCCTGCCAGAACCATTTATGTGTGGAAGAAAAAAATAGGGCAAAATAGTGAGTTAATTTCTTAAAATTTAGTTAATAAACTGAAAATAATAAGCATAAATTTTTGTAATAAAAATAATAGAAATTCATGCATTTATTGATTTAAAAAAATGTATTTTTCATAATTTTCTATTTAGGTTTATAAATTCCAAACTTTTAAAGATCTTTTTTTTTCTTTTTTTAAAAGTTTGTCGAGAACAAAGCAAAAAGAAGAAAAAAGAATTGGCCGAAAAATTGACAAACAAAAACAACACAATAATAATAACTGATTCAACTCATCACAGTCAGCAGGAAGGGTATGGAATAACGGTTTATTATTTGGCGTCCAATGAGTTTGAAAATTGAAATGCTATTTTTTGGATGATTATTTGAAACGAAAACTTGCGAGGAAAAAATAGTGAAAAATCGATTATAAAAATACAAACATCGAATAATTGTGAAAATGATCATTTAAATTTTAATTCAATTTTATCGGACGCCAAAAATCGCTATTGTACTTTATTACTGTATTAATTTGCCTAAACAATTTTTGCAAAAATTGGACAGATATGCTGCTGGTGATACCAAAAAATGGTTGTGGAATGGAATGACAAAGAAAAGGAAAAATATTAGGATCAAAAAAATAAAAATAAATGACTAATTTGATATTTTAAAATTTATTATTGAAGAGACAAATAATGGAATATAATTTTAAATATTATTTTGTTGTATATTACCTATTTCTTAGGAATTGTTCCAATTATTTTAGTCCCAAAAATATTAATTGTAAAAAAAACAAATAAAATGTGCAACCACGACAAATAAAAAATGTATTAATTATATATTTTAGAGATTGTTGCCCATTATTACAATTTTTGACAATTTTGAAATAATTGACACATTTTTTGACATTTTTCTTGATTAACAATTTTTCTATTTTTAATAAAATCAAGAAAAAAAGAAAAAAATATTAAATTATAAAGTCTCATCAATTTATTTTCAAGAAAATAAAAAAATTATACAATTGAATATAATTGTAAAATTCACTACCATTAATTTAATTTTATTATCTTTTAACAATTTTCTTTGTGTTAATGGCTTATGAAATATAATTCGATCTTTATATTAAGACTTGTATTATTTTTGAATGTTTTTTGTCCACTTATTCAAATAAATTTCAGACTATTTTGCCCACTACAAAGAAACCGGACAATAAAAATAGAAAAATCCTATAGGAAAAAATCGAAAATTCTATCGAATTTCGAAAAGATACCGATTAATGTCGGCTTCGAATTTAAATTTTTAACAAAATGTATTTTTATATGTTATTGGTAATAATTTATGGCTTTTTTTCATTGTTTGCCAATTAGTGCAACGGGACCAAGTGCAGGTTTTTTGTTGTTGATTAATTAAATTAACTAATCAAAAACGACAGGGGATGAAGTTGACATTGAAGTCGAATTTCAACCGGCAGATGCTGGAGCAAGCAATTAATGAAAAACACATACAAAATAATGAAAAATGAAAATGGAGTTGTTGAAAGAAAGAAAAGAATATTGGTGGTATAATGGCGTAGAAATTGACCATCATCCGTACAATCAGTTAATATTGCAAAAGGATGGTGGACAAAACTTGCAGGTTCAATTATTAACAGAGAAGGATATAGTTCCATTAATAATCGATTAGGTACTATTAAAGGGTCATTAATTTAATTAGTAATTCAAAAATTAAGCATTGAATTATTAATCAAAAAATAATTCTAAAATAAACAACAAAATTATATGCAAAAAATGATTACCTTATTTCCTGTAATAGAACCTCCTTCCAATTGAACCCCCTCCAATAAAGCCCCCCGGAAGTTATTGAAAAATAGAACCCACTTCATTTGAACCCTTCTCTCCAAAAGAGCCCCCCCCATGAGGGTGGAAATTTGTTCTATATTTTCGAAAAAAAATTGTGTCATATAAAAATGACAAAATTGGACTAATTCCCATCAA
>JAQIYK010000291.1:0-15935 GCA_034700465.1 Rotylenchus robustus
CCCCCCCCCCCCCCCCCCCCCCCCCCCCCCCCCCCCCCCCCCCCCCCACAGATGCTGGACAGACAAATCGGCAGAACAACACATGCCGAAGTAAGAAATAGAACTGACTAGCAGATCAGCAGCAGATCAGTGCTTGAAATACAGTAATATCCGAGGATAATGTGCTAAAATTTTAAAAACTGCTCCTATTCTTAAAACAAACAAATTTCGAACCTTTTTGAAAATTGAATACGTGGAGACCGGAGTTATAAAATTTAGCTGAGAAATCGCTAATCACTAGTAATATAGAAAAAGCTGAAGATTGTGACGTCGATTGATGCATTTGCTATTGTGTTTTGATTGGGCAATACCCCAAAAAATGTGCGTGAAATTTGATCGGACAATCCGTTGGGGGAGTGGGGACGGACGGAAAGGAAGTGGTGGGGAAAATGGAAGAAGGGATTGGATGTTTGCAGTGGATTAAGCAGCTGATGGATGAGGTGGGCAGATTTGTCAACACTCTCAATCTATCACACAACCAATGATTGAGGACGACAGAACAGACAGAGAAAAGATGGGAAAAGCAGATAGTAGGACAAAGACAACAGGGAAGGGACAGGAAGGAGATCGCATTCAGAATTATGGAATTCTGTTTCCATGAACGTATTATTATTATCGATGTTAGAAAAGTCAGCATTTTTGTTTGGATTCTGTTGTCGCAATTTGAAATCTAATAATTTGACATTCTGTGTACACTTGTTATACTTTTCGACCCTTTAGGGTTCAAATGAATGGGTTCGGTAATTGGGTGTTGGATCAAGTTTCGAAATGATCCCGTTTGGATATCGTACACGAAGGCGAGTTGGGTTGGCTGGTCGGTTGGATCCAATCCTTCGGCGGATCCATTTCCCCCTCTCCCCCCCCCAACCAGTCCAGTCCATCCACCATCGGACTACCGTCTCCTTCCTTCTCTCATCTCCTTCGCTTACCCTTTCAGTCATTTCCTTCGCTCCTTTACGAAATGCATTCGTTCCGCGGAGATGGAAATGAATGGTTGGTTTGGGGATTGGAGAGGGGGGGGGAAGGATTGGATATTGTCGGGGGATGGGAAGAGATAAACAAGGAGAGATCGTTGTCTTATTTTGTCTGTCTTTTTGCTTTCTTTGCCTATCGCCAAAATCCACACCCATTCATCTCCTCCGCTGGGGCCATTTTGCATTGGGTCGGCCCATTCATGGACTGACTACTCTTTGCCCCCCCCCCCCCCCATCAGCTCAAACAGCTTCTTTGCCTCTCTCCAATCTGCACACTCTTTTCCCTCCTCTTCCCTCGCTTTCTTTATGTATGTCGTCCATTTACGGAGAGCACTCTTTTGGGGCGGAATTGGAGAAAGGCCGTCCAGGGAAGGGATTGGGCTCGGCACGGCGATGGGAAATAAGGGGGAGGAGGGGGTGGGGAGGGGGAGTGGGGAAATGGGATGGGGATGGGGGAGGAGAGTGACTGGCCGACTGACTGTGAGTGGGTGACTGGCTGAGTGGGATTGGCACATTCTGTGCCCGCCGGCGATGTGCCTTCCTCCTCCTCCTCCTCTTCCTCCTCCTCTTCCTCCTCCTCCTCTTCTCCCCTCCTCCCTCTTTCCAATCCATCGATTTTTCGAGAGATGGATGGGGGAGAAATGGAGGGGAGGATAGAGCCAGTCCCCCATCGGCGATGCATGAACAACGACGACGATGGCGAGGGAAGGCCAAATTGGAAGTGGCGGACCGACCGACCGGGCCCAATCCGCTCCCGACCGAACGACCAAAAGCGGTGGCGGCGGATTGGCTTCTTCCGCCTCGGGCAAATTTGCCCCGAGGGAGGGAAAGATCCATTGGGGAATGGATGAATGAATGAATAAATGGAACAAATAAGCACCGGCACACAACAATCTCCTCCATCGCCTCCATCTCATTTCTCTCTTTCCTCCCCTCCCCTTCTATTCATTCATCGGTGCTTGTCCCCTCCCCATTTATTTGGCACTTTGTCGAGAGAGAGAGGAAAGGGATCACTGCTGGGCATGTTGTTTGGGTGGGTGCCATGGTGATTGGCCTATATGTGGAAATTGCTGGTGGGATGGAGGAGACGGGCAGAGGGGGAGGGGGAAGACCATGAATGGCCGAGGGGGACAACAAACAGTACAATCGCAGGAGGATGGAAGACAGAAGTGTATTTATTGGTCGGTGTGATGTGAATAATAATAATAATAATAATGCGGTGAGATGGATGGGTGAAGGGAGGGCAAGTGCCATTTAATGAATGAAAAACGCGGGTGATCAATGATCTTGTGTGGAAGTAATGGCAAGGCGGTTGGTTCAAAATTCAAATTCCGTTTATATTGCATAATTAATTAGTTGCGCACTACAAAAAAGAGCAGAACTTTTACAATTTTAAATGGATCAACAAAATTCGGAACAAATTTGTTGAGCTAAAAATTAATATTATGCCCTGAGGAAATATGTTATCTGATGAGTCCAGAGCTAACTGCGGGCTTGAGCCGCTGGTGTCTTTCTTTTGAGTGTGGGACAGATTGGGGCCAAACTTAGAGGACTTTTTGGTGGCAATAAACAACGAGCGAATTGGCCAAAGGGAGGCAAATGGCCAAAGTGGAAAAAGGGAAGGGGCTTGAACTGACTGTGAATGGATGTGAGGAGAAGCCGGGAGAGAGAAAGATAAAGAGCAGGGCGCCCAGACCCACTCTCGGCATCAGCACTGCCAGTCACTTCCCCTCACTCCCCTCTCTTCCCCTCCCTTCTCTCCACTGCCCTCCACTCTGCTCCATCCTTCCCCTCTGTTTCTGTTCAGTCGCCCCTTTGGCACCGGCACCCTTTTCCCCTCAACTCTATTTTCGTTTCCTTTCTTTCCGACCAAAGCCAATAATGGGCACATACTCCGTTGCTGCTATCGCCGCAGGGAATGTGCTTAGCAGAGAAAGATGGCGGGTGGTTTGGATGATAATGATGAGGAAGGAAGAAGGGAAGGAGGTAGGGAAGAAGAAGAATAATGAGCAAATGAGAGAGAAATAGAGAAATAAGATGATCATAAGGGATTGGATAATCAAAAGTTGCCTCAGGCAATTAAATCCACTCCCATGTGCTTGTCAGTGCGATGGATGGCCTAATCAGTTTGAGCAGCTCCTTCAACCGTGATGAACCAGTCCCTTCCTGAAAGCATTGGCCAATGCCATCCATTCTTGGCCAAGTGTTATTGTGATGTGAGTGATGTGCCCGTAGCTCGGACCTTATCGTCGCCGCTGCGGTCGGCGGCAAAATTGCCGCCCGTCCTCTCCCGCGTTTCCGACGGCGGGAGAGATGGAGCGGAGGGAGGGACTGGGACAGAGAGCTCTGGCCGCCGGCGCCCATTCCCATCAACGGCGGAGGGAGACGAAGGCACTGAACGACCGACGAGGGGAGGAGGACCATAGCCTGAGGGGGGAGGTGGTTGTTTGGACGGACGGGAACAATCCTTCCATCCATCCCTCCATCCATCCATCCGTCCTAAAATTCGATATTCCCTTCCTTCACCGACTCACTCCTTTCATTCTCCATTCATTCATTCAGTCGGCTCAAGGCCTACGAGCTCAGCACACTCACCGAGTCTGTCCCTGAAAGGATGGACGACGAATGGGGAGGATAGGGAGAGGGAGGAAGGCCCGGAGGCCACGGGTCCATCTATCCCGTCCCATCACTCACCCTCTCCGTCCAACTCACTCTCCCATTTCATCCCTTCTTGGGCATTCATGGGAATTGGACAACACACACAAAGCGAAGGAGAAAGAGAGGGAGAAAAAGCCGGGGAAAGATGGGAATGGCCAAATCGGCGGACGAGCAAAAAATTTGGGCGAGAACAAATAGGAAAAAATAAGAATGTTGAAAGGAAGCATGGATTGAACATTTGTCTGGCCAACAAAAAGGACAAAATAGGAGAAGTGTTAAGCAAAAAATAGTGATATATAGAATTTGAACTAAGAAAAAAAAGATACATTAGAACTTTTGAAACTTGCATCTTTGGATACGGTAATACAGATTTAGAGATCAAAAATCTGACTAAAAACAATCTCAAAAATAGGTTTAATAAATGATGAGATGAATTGACTCCTTATATTGGAGTTACTTCTCTCACGGGATCATGCCTTAATTGGTCCAATTATGCGCGCATTGCTCGTGCCGTACATATCAGTCAGTGGAGGAGGGAGTGTGTGGGGTAATGAGTGTGAGCCGAGTTGCTTCTCGGGACTCTCCGGGCCCTGTCACGTCCCCTCCCCTCCCCTCCCCCCTACATTCCCTCATTTCCATTCTCCCTTCCCGGCCCATCATCATTCAGAGTCTGTCCCCCATGTCCCCCTCCCCTACCCATCCATCCTTCCCATCTCTCCCATTTGCCCCATCCATCCATTCCGAGTTTGTTCTCGAGCATTCATTGCTTTGCTCCACCGACCGACCAATTCCCAATAAAGAAAGGCTCTTTCTCGCCATGTCCCTTCCATTCATTCATTTTGTGCCCGCCGGCGTTACGGCGCAGAGAAAGACGACGGCGGGAGGGAGGACGGGCGCAACTGATGAATACCCAACCCAACTGCTGAACTTCACGGTGATGTGAGCGGAGGGCAGGGACCGAATGGAATAGGGAAAAAGAGGGAAAGAAAGGAAGAAAGAAAGATGAGATGGCGAACAAGAGCGAGCGAATTGGATGAGAGTGAGGGATTGGGACGATGGAAGAGAGAAAAGGAGGTGGGGGAGGAGGGGGAGGGGCGGGAGGGGGAAAGTGCCGTGGACCACCGACCGACCGACTGAATTATTGTTTTTGGCACTCGGCACTCTCCGTCGGAGAGCTATCGGAGAAAGAAAATAAATGGATGGACATGGACGGGATAGACGGAGAGATAAGCAGAGAGTTCTTCGAAGAAAGAAAATAATACATTGGGGACAAAGGCACTACCCCGAACAATCAAATGACGTAAATTGAAAAACAATATAAAAGTACCATATCTACACCTAACAGATGCCCTAGAGCGTCTATTTTTGAAACTCCCTCGATGGGAGCGTTGGAGGGAGGGGGGTGCTATCGTCTATCAAAGCAAAATACAGTATTTATTAGTTGTACATCTCTCCTCACTTCGACCCAAGTATACTGTAATTTGTATGGCAGATAGGTGAACAAACACTATAGAGTATCTTGAGACTGATCCAAAAGTTAAAATTTGGCGAAAGTGATTGTAGAGTAGTAATCTGAGTGAGTGAATGAATGGTGGTGATTGGTGGGTGTTATTATTTATTATTATTATTTTATCCGGTTTTTTGCACTCCGCGGAGGACAGACACTTTGATCAGTTCCCCTTCCCCCCCCCTTCGCTCGCCCAAATTGCGCACCCACCAAACAGGCCATCTCTCTCTCCTATCTATCTCCTCTCTCTCTATCTATCCCCTCTCCCCCCGCTCTTTTCTCTCTCTCTTTCTTTTTCTCTCTCTCTTTGTCTTTATCTCTCCCTTTTTCTCTCTCTCTCTCTTCCCCTCCATCTCCTTTTGTTCAATTTCATTCATGCAAAATTTTACAACATGCATTGACGGAAGGCATTATGGATAGAACAGAGGGAATAGAGTTGGGAGGAGATGATGTAATGATTAGCCAAGTGCAAATAATCGAACCAATTAATCTGGCCAATTGTTTCGATGCATATCATTTAAAGCAAAATAGACAAAGAGAGAAAATATCTGTTTGGAAGTCCCGATCGCGGACCCAAAACTGGAATACCAAACGCTTTTTTGAGTCCAAAGTCCAAACACCGATTCGTCAAATTACTTTTGGTGCAATTTTTCATTGAGTTTCTAATAAGCTGTCTCAATTTACTTTACGGCACAACTGCCTCAAGATAATCGAGGCTAAAAGAACCAAAAGATGGTTCTTTTAGCCATCTATTGGTTTTCTTTTTTGCAAGAAAACGACAAAAAGGAGAACTGGATGAGGAGGGAGTTCGGAAATTTTGACGAATATGGGAACCCAGGAACTGAACGCGACGAAAGGAGAGATGAAGAGTGGGGGGAAAGAAAGATGATGATGTGGCATGTGGGTGAAATCGGTAAAATTGGGATAGACGGGATAGGTGGGAATAAAGAGGGATAGGTGAGTGGTGGGCTGCTGGTGGGTGCATGGTTGGAATCGAAAATTGGAATGGGGGGGGGTGGATGGGAGGAAATCGCTGGTTGAGGTTAGGGACGGAGGGGAAGGACGACGGATCGGGCGGAGGACGGATCGATCAGCCCAATCGCGCCTATTGTGGCTGTATGGCGATGGCCGTCCCATCACCGGTCGGTGAATGGGATGGGATGGTGTCTGAATCTGAATTTGTTGTGAAGGTGGGTGGGTGGGATTGGGGGAGGCGGTGGTGGGGAAGAGAGGGAAGAGGATCAAATTTGGGATAGACCGGTGGCGGGTGAGGATGTGGCGTGGCGGGAAGTGGCGGAATCTGCTGACTGAAGTTCAGTGCAGGACAACTATAGATGAAATGTCCCTTCAAGTTTTGACTACTCGAATTTTAGCCAATTTTAGTTTTCAGCGTACGTTTTGTTTTTCCCTGTGAACAAATCCCGAGTTTTGTTGGATATATGTAATGTGATGGAGTGAGAAGAGTACGATTGGGTGGATCCGACGGAGAAATGACTGACTGACTGACTGAGTGACTGAGCCAGATCGCAGAGGACGGGGAAGGGGAAGGGACGGTGATGCCCAGCTGCCCAAATTGGGCATTCGGCGGAGAATGAGTGAGTTCGATGGAGTGAATGAATGGGCAGAGAGTGAAAAAGAGGGTGATGAAGGACAAAGGGGGGGGGGGGGGGGAGAAATGGGGATGGGGGACAAAAATGAACGAACAATGTGTTGCAGTGTGATCGAACACGGTGTGATCACCTCAAAAAGGTTATTCATAAGTCGGATTCAAGTGTAATAATCATTGATCATTTGCTTAACTACGCTGTGGAGTAAAAGGGATGGATAGGATAGGTAGGGTAAGGGCTAAGGGGGGGGGAAGATGGTCGGGATCGAAATGTGCACAAATAGGACCTATAAAGTGAGAAGAGAGAAGGAAAGGAGTGTTCGGCGAGTGACTAACTAAGAACCGAAAAGATGAAGGTGGTCGGCGGGAGGGAAAGCACCGCCCTGATCAAACTCATCATTCCCCCCCCCCCAACAGTCATCAGCCCAGTTTTCTTCCCTCCCCCGGTCCTCCCCTCCCCTCCTCTCCCATCCCATTCCAATCCTACTTTTGTTCCTTTTCCCTTATTTTCCCTTTTCGAATCGATTCGATTGCTCCGCCGATTGCTCGGTCCTCGATATGGTCGTAGTATGTATGGATAGAGATGGATGGGGACGGTGATTATTGCCGCAGCCGGTCCCCTCCCCCTCCTCCCTCCCCCTCCCCCTCCCCCTACCCCTCACCACCATAGCTCAGCCCCAGCAGTGAACTCGCTTTTTTTCTTCTGAGTTTTACCTCACCTCTGGACACCCTCTTCATCCCCCTACCTACCCCGATCCTCAACTCCAAAACGAGGACGGATGGATGGTTAGGTAATTGGTTCACAATTCACTGTTGATCATCGATCTATTAAACTAATAACTAACACGTATTAGCATCTACTTTTTAAGATTTGTTAAGGATTTAATGACGATTGGGCAATATCTGATCAGCTGAAGTTTGGGGATTCTACCTATATGCTGTTAAAGATCAGGATGTCGTTGAAATTATAAATCAGCTTGTCGCAACAAAAATGATCGAAACTGTTTCCATAAAATGAGTTGAAATTGCAAAATTAGTTTTTCAAATTTTCGTCAATGGAATTGTGACCAGCATAAATTAGGCCATTCATACATTCGTTCAATATCCAATCATTAACTGTTGCAGAAAGGTCTATTTGAAAAATAAAGGACAGTTTGCTGGTGGTTTTTTGGTGTAATTTGTAATAGTCATAATCATGAGGAAACAAAAGTTGAAAAGGGCAAAACCAAAATTGCGCAAGAAGTGATGGTTGGGTTGGTAGGAGGAAAAATGTGTTGTTGTTCCGTTCGGTACTATCCTAACGGGGGGGGGGGCAAAAAATTCAATTTTTTGCTTTTTAAGCTAAAAATGTGTTTTTAAGCAAAAACAAAAAGAGTAAATTTTGCCCCACCCCCCGCCGTTATTAAGAGTTTTTTGGAACTTGGCCAAAACATGATTCGAATAGGTATCATAAGTTATGTCAACATAACTGTTAATGTTGTTATCTGCTTGTTATGTTAACATAGGGAAATGGTTCGTCGGCCAAGTTCCAAACTTTCAAATGTCCTAATTTTTGGCCACAAGTACAAAACAGGTTGGGGAAATTAATACGACTATTGGTTTGGCCAAAAACCGGGGTTTAAACCATGTCTGAGCATGTTCGGCCTTATTTTGTGTTACTTTGTCGGCCGTATCTCGCGACTTTTCTATAATTCGGAGTTAGGATTAAAATTTCACTATATAACCACCCACCCTATGCTGATCTACAATCTTGGAATCTGTGAGGGTCTCCGGTCTCCTTCTTCCAATGAATCAACAAACAGTTCAAAAGCGCAAATATTTCGCAATAAATTGCTGTAATCAATTAGAAATTTGCAACAAAAAGGTTCAATTAAAAATTAGAATTTAAGTACAGTGACAAAAACATTTGGTATTATTTTGGCAATAAATCTCAATTGAACGATCATTTCAAAAATATTTTCAAGCCCGAGATCAGTCGATTTTGATATGTAATTAGAATTTGAAGGAAAATGAGAAACAGGGATTTGTTCTTATTTATTTAGCTTTTCCTCACTTCATCACCGCACAGCCTCTCAGGTTGATATCAGATCAAATGATTTTTAAGAGTTCAATTTTTCGAGTTTTATCTTTATGATCCAAAATCACATCCAAACATTGCCACTTCTTCCCCGGCCGAAGATTGGGTAAAAACAAATAAAATGAATAAATAAACGTTCCGTCCTCCCTCCCCCCCCCCCTCTTCCCTCGTCCATTTTTGCGCATTTCCCACACTTAAATATGGGAATAAATTTATTATATTTTAACGGATGACCTTTGATCTTCGGCGGATGACAACAACCCAATGGAAGGGAAAAAATGGAAAATAAAAATTGGCAAATATTGCGCATTTATTTCATTGGCAATGATGAACTCCCCCCCCTTATCTCAACAACTCCCTCTCATCTATCCATCTTTCCTTCCCTCTTTTTGCAATTTTCTCCTTTTTTCTCCCTTTTTCGCACCTTTTGCCACACCTCATTTTTCATTTCATTTTATTTTCACTCCCTCCCTTTCCCCAAACTCTCAAATCAACCACATGCATCACCCCCCCCTCCCCCCACCCACCATTTGTCAAAATAAAGAAAAAAGGACGAATAATAAACCACAAAATGATCAATTGATTGCCCCTCGGCGAGTGAGGAAGAGTTTGTCCTTTTTCATCCCAATCATTACTATTTTATTCACCCATTTGTTCACATTATTCCCTTCCTGAAAATGAAAACAATTCCATATGATTATTATCATTAAGATTGTGATTGTATGTACCTAATATGTAATATGATATTAGTTAATTAGTTTATTATATTTCTGCTTTTCTTTCTTTTTTACATTAATACTTATATATTTTAAATCCAATTATTCGTTTTATTGCTTTATTCCCATTGTATTTATTCCTGCTTTACAATTAACCAGCGGATCAAAAATCCGCTGAAACACAGTGGCCACAGCTGTGTGTTTGCAGTGTTAGAAATTTTTCCGATTAAATTTTTTCCGAGCTCGGGAATTGAACCCGCCTATCCCGGCTCAAGAGTCTAAATCTTTCACCTCTCGAGCTCTCGACCATCCCCCATTTTTCTTCGTAATTACAAATTTTTTGCCAGTTTTTCAAATTTTTAACTACCTTAACCTAAAGTACATGAAATAATTTATAAACCAAAAGATGCGCCTGATTTTTCTGCATTTTTAATACCAATTTGATAAAATAACGTTTTAAATTAAACGAGTTATTCCCTTAAAACCCACTTGAGCGTTGTTTAATTATATAGAGATAAGATAGATATACAATTTTCTCATTTTTCTTATTTTTTTTTGCTATTTTAGTTCTTATTTCCATTTATTTTTCTCCACTCAGCATCCCTCCCCATCCCTTCTTCGCTTATTAGTTTAACACCTTCTTTCCTTCCTTCCTGCGGGGCTAGGTCGTTTCCACGAAACGGCCAAATGGGTGTTTCTTTTTAAAATACAAATACCAATTTTTCATAAATTCACGAATTATATCATAAAAAGGATATTTAAATGATAAGTTTATTTAAAATTAAAATAAAAAGTACCTAATTAAAATCTCATATTACATATTTTATTCTATTTTCTATTTTTCTTATTTTTCACATATAAAATATTGGTGTTACTCGGTGTTAGCTTTTTTCAATAATTTTAAAATGTTAATTTTTCTGCAAATATATTTTAAAGAATTACAGGTTTAGAAGTAAATAATTTTTTTCTACAACAATAATAAAATAATCTCAATTTATTGCATTTATGTTTGACTTTAAATTAGAATGTATCGAAAAAATAAATTTAGCTATAATTTATATTTTTATAAGTGCTATGGCGTTTGTTAAAAAAGCAAGCTCAAAAAGTGCGTTTGTTTATTTCGAGCTTCTTTTTTTAACAAACGCCCTTTTTGAGCTTTTTTTTAACAAACGTCCCAACACCTTCTTATATATATTTTTATAATTACAACTTTCATTTGGCCCTTTTTCGTGGAAACGACCACGCCACGCACCCTTCCTGCTCCGTCTCGACTCGACTCTCGTCGATGATCTCAACCAACCAACCAACTCCCCCGTCCCGTCCCTTTCTTTTCCTTTTTCGATTTACTTTTTTTATGTATTTATCCTCTCCCCCCCCTCCGCCCTTTAAACTTTAAACCATGCCCTAATAATAACACAAATTTCAAAAAGTGTAAATTTTGGACTTTATTCAATTATTATTTTTCACTGATAATTGTGCCTATTTATTATTCGATAATTCATAATAAACCCAATAATTCACTCTATTCATTCATTCATTCATTCATTCATTTTGGTGGTACTTCCCATCCAAAATTGTGTACCCATTTGAGTACCATTTTCCTTCCTTATTGTTATTAATTACTCCGTCCGTTCGCTGATAATGAATGAATTTGATCGATCATTACACTCATCTCATCTCATCAGTGCTGGTGGGTATTGGACATTTTGCAGCTCCGGCTCCGGCTCCGACCTCTCAAAATTTTCGGCTCCAGCTCCGGAGCCATAGCCACCAGCACTGCATACTGCATCTCATCCCATCCCATCCCATTCCACCAATCCAATCCAATCAGTTGTTTGCTATGCTAATTCATTGGTTTGTTGTCTTTAATTTGATTTGAACAAAAAAGAAAGAGTTCAACCACCAAATCAGCTGGAAAAGTGACTTTTTCAATCAATTTCACCCAAAAATGGCCTATTATACTTTTAAAATTGACAACAATTTTTAGCACTAATAAGAAATGGGAAAAAGTGTACCTATTTTTGAAAATTTTCTTAAATAGTTTCAACAATTATTCTGCGGTCATTTTTGCGTTTTGCGTTCCCGACAAATTTATTATTTTTGCGCTCATTTTTCTTTCCTTCTTCAATATTCTGTTCCGCGGTGTTAAAAGGTATTTAATTCTCCGCCAATGATTGATTTGTGAATTTGCAATTTGCACCATATTCTAGTGTTGTGCGAGCCGCTCGGTCTTGGAACTGAGACATGTCTCGGGTTTTGACCTCTGTCTCGAATTCCAGTCTCGAAAACCGAAATTTTTTACACCCCTAAAAATCGAAAATTTTGGAAATTTTTTATTTTTTTGTAAATTTCATGAAAATTTTGAAGGAAATCGCCCATTTTTTGTCTAAAGAAGCCAAATCTAATTGTGTATTGTCATCAATTTCTGGACAATGTATCATCATACCATGTATACCCCCCAGCTAACACAAACACTCATTATTTATAAAAACAATTTCTCCTTAACAAAAAATAGAATTTTCTAAATAAAAAAGTTTAAATTTCTTAGTGAAACGTGACCAATTTTTCAAAAAATTCCCGGCAGCGCCTATCGGCACTGCCGGGCAAGCCTTATCTGGGGGGAGGCTGACCCATAAATGCCAAAATTGAACATTTTTGAGAAAATTTTAATGAAATACGCGTTTTTTCTGTTTTTTATTTGCCTAGAATAGCTCAAAAGTAGTCTAAAATTACGCTTTTCGTTTAAAATGGCCCAAAAATGCGTTTTTGGGCCATTAAAAAAATGTGGACAAAAATATACCCTTAAAAAGTATCGGTCTCGAGTTTCGGGGTCAAATCTCGGTAGGGTTTTTTCGGTCTCGCACAACACTACCATATTCCGCCATTTCCCGCAATTTGTGCATTTATTTATTTAAAAATAATAATTCGCTTATTTTTGGATATTTTTAGGGGAATGGCCAAACAAAAACATCATTTACTGCTATTAGTGTTGATTTGTTGGACTTCGCCGGTTGAAGTCACATATCCGGATCGAATTCCCATTAGTAATTTATATTAGTTAATTAATTAATTTTAATTAATTATTTTTTAACTAATTAATTATTTATTTATTTTTATTTATTTATTTATCATTATTTTTTATTATTATTTATTTATTTATTTTTATTATTTTTGTTTATTCTCCCATCCATACCATTCCCCAGGGTCATTCTCCACCGTACATGACGACGGGATTACGGTAGCAATGCATTTTGCCACTGACCGTCTGAACAGTGCGGTGCCGAAGACCTTTTTGGTGGACCATCGGCACAAAGTGTTCACCCGAATGGCGCAGGACAACGGATGGGCGTTAATCGAAAAAAGTGATCATTTTTGTATTATTATTTAATTATTTATCAAACAATTAACGGAAAGAAAAGAATTTATTGAAAAATGTGGCTAATTTTCACAAAATCAGTACAATACTGCAAAATTTTCAAAAATTTAAGAGGATTTCGAAACTTTTTGGAAAAGTGCTCCTTATACCATTATGGGTCCAACACGAAATTAGAGGAAATACAGAAAAATTATAATAAACATAAAATTTGGAATAAAATATATAAAAATGCATAGTTTGTGCGGAACTGAACAGTTCTGGATTTGCATTGATGCTGACGGGCGAATGGCACCCGAAGGCACACGGACCCTATTCGATGGTGTCGACGGGCATGGAAATACCAATGATCAACTGGGCACTGTCTCCGATGGCATTGGAAGAGAACAGCGGGATCAAGGAGTACTTGGGACATTTTGAAAAGATATCCAAATTCATAATAATTGTAATAATTGTCAAGCTTCGAAGTCAGCATTCGTCCCCCGAACGCCCAGTTCTTGGCCGAGTTGGTGCTGCTGAAGAATTGGACCAGATTTGTGTATTTGCACGACTGGGAAAGTGCCGGGAGGGGTAAAATGAAAAACTGAAAATGTCAAAAATAGTTGGAAATACTATTAAGCTGCAAAAACTATGGAATTAATGGCACAACATTGGCAAAAAAGGGATAATAATGCCAAAACAGCAAATCATGGTATTGCCATTGAGTTGGCACAGTTGCCAAAACATGCTGGCGACTTCCACAACTTTCTGAAGCAATTCGTTGCGGAAGAGCAGAATGGAGAACAACGAATTTTGTTGGATGCATCAAATTCGTACAGGTCCTTCTTCAACTCATTAGACACTTTTCAGTTTTGAGGACATTTTTGGGGGTGTTTAGACAACAGAAATTGCTCCAAGCGATACGATCCATCCCCGAGGTGTACCAGTCCGGACAAAATCAGTACATTGTGGCAAACTTTGACTTTTTGCCTTACGATGTGGACCTGTTCCAACAGGTCAAATTCTGATCAGTCAGAAATTGGTTATTTCTCAATGGGTTTATAGACTGGCATCAACATCATCGGTGGTCAAATCGTCGACCGGGACAGTCATGAGTACGCACAACTGTTGCGCGAGGTGGAAATGGCCAGACTTGTTGCCAAAGGGAACAAAGCGGCGGCCGAACTTGAAACTGTAAGATGCGCCTTAAATTTTGTTTAAAATTTTCATTTTTTAAATTTCAATATATTTTTCGCTACTTTTTAGTCTCGTCTTGCCGAAGTGCATGATGCACTGCTCGTTGCTAAGGCTACCATCGATGCTGCAATTAGACGGAATCCGGTACTGTTTGACGGTGTAATTGATAAGGAACAGCAGAAGATGAGCAACAGAGGAACACCGGGCATACAGTGCCATCCCACCAACACTTCGCTGGGATCCTTCGAATTGGGCAGAACAATCGCGCGGGCGATGAATCGGGTAGGATATGAATGAATACATGCTGAATGGTTAGAAATGTTAGAATTTGTTTGGACTTTTCAGCTGAGGTTGGATTCTCGGCAGGGCACACTGACCCGACACATTGAGTTTGATCTGAAGGGAGTGCGCAAGAATTTTGAAGTCCGAGTGGTGCAACTGAACGCGCCAGAGGAAGGGCCCCGGAGCAGAAAGGCGAGTTTATAATACCGAACGTATTTATCGGTTCAATTTCGAATCCCTTCGGAGTTGTTCAGACTCTCCACTGGAAACACTCTGTCGGATTTGTGAAGGAACAAATGCACCGACTGAACACCAACCAACCAGCAGCACTTTCGGGAAGTATGTTGAAACCCGCCCGGGTGTTTACCGTACTCACCGAACCATTTGTGATGATACGGTCGGAATGCAAGCAGAACGGGACGGTTGTCACCAACGGGATAGCCCAATGCCAGGGCAATGCCAAATTCGAAGGGTACTGTATCGACCTGCTGGCACTGATCGGGTTCGATGATTGTATTGTATTTATTACTACGGTATTTTTGCCTATTCAGCGAACTCATCCCGGACTTCCATTATGAGATTTTTGTGAGCGAAGAGAACAAATACGGGAGCAAACAGTCGGATGGGAGTGAGTTGGGAAGGGAAGAACACATTTGGACAAAATACAAAATAACAAACATTTTCAGGTTGGGACGGAATAAGTAAGCAGATAAAGATTGGATCAAGTTCGGACTAATTTACTGGTCCAAAGTAAGGTTTTCAACTAATGCAGATACTTTTCTGTCATAGTTGGTCATCTGACGAGGGGTGAAGCGGACATTTCTGTTGCTTCGTTGACCATCAACCAAGTATTATTTATTGATAATGCAATGTTTAAAACCCAAAAGTATATTTTAAGGACCGCGAAAGAGTGGTCGACTTTTCGCAGCCATTCCTCACCACGGGGATCAGCATAATGATACTGAAGCCGGACAAACAGGGTCCATTTCAATTATAAATCTCAATCATTTCAATTTTGTGGATAAAAGTTCAGATTTTTCGCTGCTTCGCTTCATGGCTCCGTTGGGCTATGATGTCAGTTCTTAAAAATATAAAAATCCGGAAAATAATGACTTTCAGGTTTGGCTTTGCATAGTGGTCGCCTTCATCGGAGTAATAATACAATCTAATTTAAAAAAATTAAATCACACTGTACACCTATACAGTACACCGTATATGTACAGTAGACTTTTCGGGGAATCGAGGAGTACTTTTTCGGGGATCCCTGGGGAATCGGGGTCTCCGGGGAGGCAACTTTACTGGGAATTAGTTTGTTACCAAATGCGTTGGTCCACCCCAGGGCTGAGATCGGACCGACTTTTTCTCGGCCCGGCCCGGGCCGCTTCGCGGCTGGCCCGATTTTTTCGGGCCCAAATTTTTTCGGCCCGGCCCGACCCGGGCCGCTTCGTGATGGGCCCGGGCCGGCCCGATTCGGTCCGGTAAAATTACCGAACCAAAAAATTTCTCAAAAAATTTTTCGGACAAATT
>JAQIYK010000292.1:0-15925 GCA_034700465.1 Rotylenchus robustus
ATTTTATTTAAATTTTTTAATACCCCAGAGGGGGGGGGGCGTCTATTGGAGGGGGGCGTCAAATGGAGGGGGCATCTATTGGAGGAAATACGGTATTATCTGCCGTATTTTTCCAAAATTTTATCTTTTCTACATTTTATTTTTCGGTTGTAATTTTTAATACATTTTGTAGATGATAAAATTGAAAAGGGATAAAATTTGTTAAAATATAGCATCTTTATCCATTTTAAAATTTATTTCATTTTTGTTATTTTTAGAATTTAAATACTTTCCGTTTTCCGTTATTTTGGATTTTTAGGTCGCTTTTCATGCCAAATTCTACCTGGTATCGTTGTGTCAAACTGTGCCTATTCTTTTCCGCATCTTTTTCGTTTGAATAACTCTTTTCATTGTGTCGTCTAAGCCACTCAAAAATGCAAAATTCGACGATGGCGACAACAATCATTGCGCAACCGACGATAACGTCCAACAACGTAGGCTCTACACCACTGATCATCACCGTGTACATCAAAGAAAGGCAAAGCTGAAAATAATAAAATAATAAAAATTTAAAATCCATACAAATTTGTAAAAGAAGAACCATAAATATATTTTTATTTTTTGCAATGAAATTTTCACGAAAATTCATGTTTTAGTGGATATTAATTAACATGAGGAGATTTTCACAAAATTTTGTGAAAATAGAGGCTTGCGCACTGTGAATCAAACCCACATCGAAGGGGTGGGCTTGGGATAAAAATTATAAAGATTTTGTTCGAAAAACTTTGGATTTTTATGTGCTTTTTATACCACAATTTTATATGTTAAGCTCAACTTACCACAATAGGAATCCATATGAGTGGGAAGTTCCAATTGCGCCTCGCCTCATAGGTATGCACCATCAACATGGACATGATGCGTTCGATGATCAAAATGTGCATGACGAAGTTGCGACTGTCGAAGCTGAACTCGTAGAGGAACTGGAGAGGGCGGACCAGCTCGGGCCCCAACGGATCATGCCACATGAACTTCAACATGCACGTGCACGTACGAGACAGGCTTCGCTTAATTAAAAAATCGGTAAACCTTTATTTTTTAACCCCTCGATAAAATTGGATGGAATAGAAAAAAGGACTATTTTTCAACATTTTAAACCTCTCAAAATTGATGGATAAAAATCGAAAATTTAATAGAAAAAAAGTAATTAAACGTTCAAGCTAATTTTAAAAAGTTAGTGGATTCCGCAATGAAAATTAAAGGAAATAAGGTAATTTAATTTTTGGTGAAACTTTCAAAGTTTAACGTGCCGGTACTAGTCTATTAATGAAAATTAAAGGAAATAAAGTCTATTATCAGGGGGGTGGGGTAATTTTGACATTTTTTTGTTTTTTTTAAATGCGCTTTACGCGTTTTAGAGCAAAAAATCAAAATCCCCCTGATAATAAACTGCCCCCCCGTTAATAGACTAGTACCAACGTACCAATAGAATACATAAGCTTTGATAGATCAGGATGCACTTCAAGTTTGGGTGGATCATAAATGTGCGACCGATGATGTTCAAATTCACAATTGACACGCTAATTTCCACCAAATGCAAAAATATCTCAATGCCGGCAAGCACGAAAAAGACCGTAATTTCAGGTTCAGTCAACAGTAGTGTGTCGTTATCGGACATTTCTACTTGTTAAAATTTATAAAATTCGACAACTAATTTTTTTGTTATTTGACGCGGTTTATTCGCCTACAATCCTACAATTATATTCCTACTAATATCAACTTCATTAGTAGAAAAATGTTCTAAAACGATTTAAATGAATCGAGTTACCGTATTCCCTCTTATAGAAGTATCTTATCCGTTTAAAGCCTACCTTTCAATTGATGTCCTCTCTCGAGGAGTTATTGAAAAATTTTATTAGAGGAATTATGGTGGAAAATTATGCTAGTGATGTGAAAAATATAAAATTTTCATATATATATTTTGGAATTTTATGCGATTACCTGGAAAAATGACAATAACTTGTTTCTAAAATGGCCATTTTCCAATTGAGAAGAAAAATTGATAATATTATTGTAAATTGCATTTAGACACAAAACTTTTGAGCAAATGTAATTTAAAAATAAAATGTTCAACCACCCACTTGGCAATATTTTATTTATTGAATTATTGTTCAAAATAAATTTAGTAAATTAGTGCCTTATGTCCATCGGGAGCCTTAAAATTGGGTTATATTCTGGAGTAATAGAATAATAAGTGTAAAAATGGTCGCCATTTATTGAAATTTTCTAATTGGATAAAGCGACATTATCGCACCATTTTTGTTCTTTAGCCCAGCTGAATCAATTGATCTTTTAATGAACCAAACAAGGTTAAATTTGAAAATGAAAAATAATTATAATATTTAATAAAAATTTAAGTCAAAATCACTTTTAATATTAAACAATGGAATTTGATTTATCTGATTTGTGTGAAAATGTATATTTGAATTATAAATATCTACTGTCGCACACATCCAATTCCAAGGAGAGGACGGTTGGGTGGCGACAAGGGCAGGAACTAGGGATGAGCCCCGTCCTCGAAACCTGAGGCAAAATTCAAATAACTTGTTAAACATCACTCATGGAGCTTTGATTTCTTTATGGCCCTATGAAAGAGCCCGGGTCTAACTTTTGGCATAGGTTTAGGATGGGCCCTAAAGCTATAAGTACTCGAAATAGAATTTATAGCCTTAGGGCACAAATCTTAGTTTAGGTGTTCATTGACTTAGGGTCCATCCTAAACTTATGCCAAAAGTTAGAACCCGGGCCTTTTTATAGGGCCAGAAAAGAAATCAAAGAGTGATGATTAACAAGTTATTTCAACTTTGCCCTCAACAACCGGCTCTTTTTTCTTTCCTTTTCTCCTTTTCTTCCTTCTTCTCTTTCTTTTTTCCCTTCTTTTATTTTCCTCTCTCCCCTTCTTACCCACCTCCGGCCGGCCCCGGCCCGGCCCGATCTCATGTTTGATCAGAGGGAAGAAGGAGAAAATGTGAAGAGAGGAGGAGGAAAGAGGTGGGGGGGGGGGCAAATACAAAAATGCATGGACGAGCAGCCATTCAGGACACAGATCAGACCTCCTGCATTTCGCCCTTCTCTACTTCCATCTTGTTCAAAAATATCAAATAAATCAAAAACTAAAAATAAAGTTGATTAAAAATAATTCAATAAAACCGTCTCTTCTCTTCTTACCTATTATTCTCTTGTTTCAAAACGTTTTTTAAAGCGTGGCCTGATGAGTGGTGATCAAACTTAACTACCCCATCCCCCAGTAGCGGCGATAACATTTTCAAATTAAAAAGTGATGCCATATTTTTGACAGAAATGTTTTATTTCCTTTTCATACCATGAATAACACAACTATTTACGAACAAACCTCCCCAGCCCCACCCCAATAATCGTGATTCACTTTGGTGGGCTAAGCTTTTCAAAATGGCAAATGTTTTCCTTAAAATTCTAATAAAATGTTTTTCTGCTCATTTTAAACCCATATTTTTCAAAAATGAATTTTTACCTACGTTTTTGGACAGATTCTTTCTCAAAAATATACATTTACAAACTGTTTATTTCAGATAATTTGCGAAAATGTTTTCAAAGCCGTTATACTTTGTTTTAATTGCAATATTTTGTGGGCAGATCTGTATTGTCTCTCAATCCGATGGTATTTTGTTCAAATATAATTTTATATTTTTTTCATTTTTCAGCCCTCAAATGTGTTTCTGAAGTAAATGGAAATATAACGAATTTTGGCAAACTGAAAATTCCAATTCCGATTTCGACATGGCTGGGTGAGGAAGATCCTTCTCTGTACGAAAAAGAATGCCCACAAAGTTTCCACTGTTTTAGTGTATCGGCACGACTCATATTTGGTAAGAATTTTGAGAACAAATTAAAACAATAAATGCTCCCCTTAAATGAAGAGTTTGGATAATTCACAGTTGTGTAGAGAATGAAACCTTTCAATTTTCAAAACTTTAATGAAACTCTTTAATTTCTTGAAAAATTGCTCCCCTTTCTCTAATTGTCTCTTCTTTGAGGAGCGTTGAGAAAAATAACCCACTATAGAGAACAATAAAAGAAACAATTAATTTTTGTTGATTTTTTTAAATAATTTTTTTCTCTTAAGGTGCCGGTGAGGTAGTTGTAAAAGGTTGTATGCCAAACCAAATTGGCGACTGCAAAAAGTTCTTCGAAAGTGTTTTTCGTAAACAACATGCTGAACTTATTCTTAACGGAGCATTTAGCCATTTGGAGTGTAAAACATGCTTGGGTGACCTGTGCAACCAAATAGACCATTTTTCGGTAGCGGAGGAGAACAAAACGAGTATTATTTTTTGCAATTATTTTTGAAAACATTTAATAAATATTTTTCCAAAAGGTGTCTCGTGTCCATTGGGTGCTAAAATCACTGCAACTGAACGCGCTGAACTTCCTTATGCTTCTTTTGAAATGGAACAAAAACTGGTGAAGTGCGACGCGGGAATTGACAAATGTTTAAAAGTTGCTTTTGACACGAAGGGTAAGTTGGATTTTATATAAATAAGATATAATGTATTTAAAAAAATGGTTTTTTAATTAAAAATTTATATTTAAGACGGAAACTATTCGGCTTCAATCAGTGGATGCGCAACACCAAATGCCTGCGAATTTCTGAAATCCGAATATTTATCACACAATATTAGTGTTCATGAGTGCGTGAACCCTCCAAACTCCACTAACCTTCCAACAAACAAAATTGGCACCATTTTACCACAAAATGCGTTGGTTCTTATTGGAGGTGATAATATATCCCGATTTTATATAACAATATAGTATAATATCATATATCACTAAATTTTCCCTTATTTAAGTGCTATCCAACATATTGTTCTGCTGGATGGTCGAAAAACATTAAATTGCTGGACAATCTACTTTTCAATGACGATCACATTTTTGAATAATTGAAACCGCTTTTTGTTTTGGTTTTCATGACATATTTATTTTTATTTTGTTATAATAAAATACATATTGTTTTGTTATTGTTATAAAAAATAATAAATCACAGCAATTAATCGATTAAATTAAAACATTTCCACAAAATCGGCTTTCTTTTCTTTTTCTTTTTACATTTTTAACACGAAAAATGAAAACATTTTCAAATCAAAAAGAAGATGATTAATTTTGAATTCGAAATGTGTTATTTACTTTTCTCGAAATGTTATTCATTCAATTTTTACACAATATAAACTCCATTAAATTTAAAAAATCATGACTCAATTTTGTGGGCTTTCCAGAAAATTGCGTTATTTTTGGTTACATAAAACAACATTTTTTTCCTTCGAAAGATTCACCACAAACTGTTTCATTTTAATTTTTATGAGATGGTTTTTTTTAAACTTTTTCGTAATTATTTTATATTTAGCTAATTTTTTTTAAATTATATTTTCAACGTTTTTTGAACTGCAAATGTTTTCAAAGTCTTTAAATTTGGTGTTAATTGCAATATTTTGTGGACTAATTGCCATTACTCCATCCAATGGTATTTTTGTTCAAATGGTTATTTATTTTATTTATTTATTATTTAGCTATCAAATGCGTCTCCGAGTTGACTTTCGATGTTGCGGGTCTTGGCAAAATAAAAGCTCCAGTGCCCTGGCAAATGGAGAGAATTGAATCTTCGGATTGTTATCAGTGTTTTAGTGCATCGGCACGACTCATTATTGGTATGAATTTTAGAGGAATGTCAATTTTAATATTTTAAATATTTTAATTAATAATTTAAATAATTGATAATAATAAATTTACAAATATACAATGTATTTATCTATTCAAGGTGCCGGTGATGTGGTTGCCAAAGGTTGTATGCCGAGAGGTATGACCTGTCAAATGTTCGCCGACAAGGCCCGTCAAAACCCAATTCTTAATGGTGTTTTTTGGAATTTGAGTTGTAAAACATACGACAGCGACTTTTGTAACCAAAACGACCTTTTGCAGGCTTCGGAGGAGAACAAAGGGGGTAAACGGTTTATGCAAATATTTATTATTAAATAATTAATTATTTATTCATAAAATGGCAATTCCGATTTTTGCTCCTGCCCCTATTTTCGCTCTGTCCCTATTGAAAAACTAAATTTTCAGTTTTTATATATGAAACGACAAATTATCAAGCATAAAAAATTGGTGCGATTTAAAAATATACAAATAAAAGGATGCGGCAAAATCAATAGGGAAGAAAAAAAATGATTCAAGGAAAAGAGGATTTAAAAAACTTTTTCGAACCCTTACATAACCAAATCAGCTGTTTGTGCTGATTATTTTTTGGTATAAAGTTTAAACCCGACTTGTCATTGTTAGTTGTGAAACTATGAAATTGAACTTTTAAAGGGAGCGCGAATATTATAGTACACTATTAAATTATTTAATTATTTAATTTTGTTTATTAAAATTTAAATTTTTTAAAGAATTATGAGTTTATAAG
Organism: Rotylenchus robustus; assembly: GCA_034700465.1. Taxonomy (NCBI): domain Eukaryota; kingdom Metazoa; phylum Nematoda; class Chromadorea; order Rhabditida; family Hoplolaimidae; genus Rotylenchus; species Rotylenchus robustus. The sequence continues at coordinate 6,470 of JAQIYK010000292.1, forward strand.
AATAAACTAATTAAAATAAAAACATTCTTAAGGTGTGATATGTCCTTTTGGTGTTAATATTACTGCTGCAAACGGTTTATACGTCCCATATCTACAATTTAACTTCCCAAAAGGTTCATTTGAAAAGGAAGAAAAGTTGATTAAGTGCGATGCGGGAATTGAGAAATGTCTAAAAGTTACGCTCATCAGCTCTAAAGGCAAGTATTTTAATTAAGTGTTTTGTTGCTGTATTTTCTATAATTTCTGTCCCGGGGAGAAATCTAATTTTCAACTTTCTTAGGAGAAATCAAAGGGATGAAGTGAAGAAGGAATGAAGTGAAGGTCGAAAAATCCAAATAAATTTACAAAAATGTGGTATCGCAAACTGTCAAAAATTTGGGGTAATTCCATAATTTTTGGAATTTTAGGAGCCCCCTACCCATTTCTCGGTCCAAACCCAAGGACAGGAAATGAAGGGAGGAGGGGGCGGGGAAGGGAAGAAATTAGAGGGGGAGAAATGAGAAAAACATGGTAATTTTTAAATTAAAAACAATAAAATTTAAGATGAATATTTTGCCTCTGTTAGTGGATGCGCAACTCCGAATGCCTGCGAATTTTTGCAATCCGAACTTTTCATAAAGGATATGAAAATCGATGTCCACGAATGCATGCAAACCAACGCCATCGACGTTAACACCACCATTCACAATAACATTACTGGAATGATCACAACTTCTACCGATGAATTTGTCACGGCATCTTCTCCCCCAACAAACCAAATTGGCATCATTTCGCCACAAAATGCGTTAGTTCTGATTGGCGGTAATACATTCATAATTTTTAATTTTTTAATTTTTATTCTATTTTTAGTATTATCAAGCATTTTGTTTTGGATCGTCGAGAAACATTGAACTGGATATTCCCATTTTTCATGCCGATAACAATTTTTGATAAAATAATTGCGTTCAAAGTTTCATAAATAATTGAAATTTGAAATAATTAAAAATAAAATAAATTTAAATTTTTTGTTACATTTTTATAAATTGATAAATAAGAAAATTTGCAATTTTCATCATATTTTTTCACTGATGTCACCCTTTAATTAATTTTTCATCGCTCAAATTCCTTTCGGACCATTTCAAAACTGCCGATCATTCGGCCCTTCAACGCACACTTTCGGTAATCTTCCATTTGGCTCGAACTTTGTCCAACATTTTCCATCAATTTGCGATATTCCATCGCCAACATGGGCAACACACGGATCAGTTGGGCGGGAACGAGGGACTGCAAAATTCAAAACTTATTAGAAATTAAAATAATTTAATTTTGACAAAATCAAAATTTGACTGAATTAGATTCGTTTTTATTAAGTAATTAAAATTTGGATGTTTTTTTGATTATTGGCAGACAAATAGTTTTAAACTAATTCATTATTAAAATTTATTTTTATGAATAATTTTTTTAATGAAATTTATTTTCATAAATAAAAAATATTTTCTTTGATGAAATATTTGGTATAACGTTTTAGATCCGCAGTTCAATAACCATTTCGACAAATAATCAATTATCAATTTAATTAATCAATTAAATCAATCAATTAATATTATAATTATAATTATAATTTTATTTATTGATTATAATTATCAATTTAATTAATTTTTGCACCTGGAATATTTGCTTCTGCTGTTCAACATTGGGTACAGTCACTTTTTGTTTTTTGCCCAAACTTCGACTCAATGTACCCTTTGCCCCGCCATTTTGGTGGTATTTTTGGCGAATTATTTGTCGAAAGTGTTCAAATTTTTGTATGTAAAGTGCCAGCCAATGATCCAAATTGTGCAGACGAATGCTGGAGTTAACGCTGGACAACAGCAGAAAGGCCACGTCGGACATGCCATAGCCTTAAAATGCAAATTAAATGAATTTTAAAATGTTTAGAGCATACAAAACTTATTAAAAATGCCAAAAAGCAAATTCTTATTAGTTCTTATTTATAAATTAAATGTAGTAAATTGAATTTAAATATAAAAATATTATTTTAGTCACTTTACAAGAAAACAAATAATTTTATTATTAACAGCATGTGATAAAAATATTTTTCAACTTAAATAAAATACAAAAAATATTAGTTAAGATTAATTATAAGTTGCTTTTAAAATAAAATCAAAAGTTGAAAATAAACTTATTTTTTCTATCCGTCCAATAAATATTACCTGTGTCAGCCAACTCCCAGTTGATAATCCGCGTTGGTTCTGCCGCACTATTTGCCCCGTTAATATCGCCCACTTTTCCATCAAATATTATATTTTTTGCATAAAAATTGCCATGGCAAAGTACCGTTGGTAGACCTTAAATTTTTGATTAAAAATACAACATTTGTACTTTGATTGATTAAAATTCGTATTTATTTTTATGATCTTCTCTTATTAGTCATTCTGATTTTTTAACAATTAATTATTCTGATTTTAATTATTTGACAATTATTTTGTCAATTTTCCTTTTTTAGATAATTACAATTGTTACAAATTAATTATTAAAAAGTTTACCCTTGAAAATGTCATTGTTCTTCAGTACCAATTGTTCATTTGTCTTGTCAAAATTGACTCTCTGGCAAAAATTTGCTAGGGCTCTTTGATTTTTCTGGAAATAATCACATTCCGGCAAATCCAACATTGTCCGTTGAAGCCATTCTTTTATGGCCGATTCCTAAAAATTTAAAAAATGTTAAATTGGTTTTAATTTTAATTTTTTTGTTGTTTTTGTTAAATTTTCAAAATATTTTTTATTGGAAAAAACAATGTGTGGATTAGTGTGGGAAAGCGACGGAAGAACTCGATCTGCACACAAATCGGACGATATAAGAGAAAAAGCGTGGAACTGTGCAATCGTAGAAATGGCTAGCTCAACCTGAATTTGCAATTTAAAAGTGCCATTTTAAAGGCATCAAAATTCTTTATTTTTTCTGATTTAAATCTTTTTAATTCTTACATAACACAATTTATTGTTACAATTTTTCAATTTTTTAGTAATTTTGATTATTTTTGACAACAAGTTCTATCAGTTCTTTTGACCTGTCCAACGTTGAGTCCGTCCGCCCAATTACAGTTGTTGTTAACTTTGTCATTATGTCCAATAATTGATTCTGTCACACTTTGGACCACCGATCCAATTTCGGTGGTCGTTCCATTTTGTTTGTTTTTGGCATTGCCATTGTTGCCAAAATAGGCATTGGCCCACAACAGTGGTTGTTCACCACCAGTCGCGAACTGTTGGAAATGGCCGAACAGTGTGCCTTTGCGCCGGTAAAGTGCAAAATGGTGGTCGAACAGTTCTTGCCAACTGCGAACACTTAGAAAAGATGGATAATGATGATAATAATGGTGGGCAACAACCATATTATTTATCACCACTGTGTTTGTTTAATTAAAAAATAAATGCTAAAATAAACAGCAACAATTTCCAGTTAAATCGGTCTAAAAACAGTTAAAAATAGTTTAATTTTCTTCCAACTTCCAATTTGTTTTTAATTTTATCAAAAATTTAATTAAAATTTGGTTTTTTATTTATTTTTTCGATTTTAACTCAATAAGAGAACAAAAATATTAAAACGATGGGCTTTTCAAATAACTCCATTATAAGTCTGTGACATTATTAAAAATATATAAAATTAAAAAAATTCAAAAAAATTAAATTAGAAAAATATACATAAAAATAAAAAAATAAAAATCAAATTTTTGCCCTTTGGCACAAAATGGAAACAATGACAAACAAAAGTTGGACTATGTGAATGATTTGCAATTGTTAACAAAAAAGGCAAAATAATGTCTCAAAAATAGCACTTTTATTTGTTGAGAACAATGGAGTAGTAAACACTTTTTGACAGGAGAAAATGGAGCCAATTTGGAATTTTGAACGAATTGTCGTTAACGGAAAAAGGTTACATTGGAAAGTACTTACCCAATACCTAAAAAATAATAAAAATAAGAATTTATTTTCCAAAGTATAAATTTAAAATTTTATTTCCGCGATAAATCACTTAAAGATACGTTAATATTAATATTGAATGTGATCATCGCTAATGATTAGCAATTATCCGTCACCAATTTCTTAAAAGCCCTTTCCGATCGAATTCTAAGACTGTGCTCACGAAGATAAAACAACAATGGTACGATGCAAAGGCATACCGAGCCGAGAAGCGAACCCAACACAATATTTGTGGACGAAATGGACGATAGGAACTCTTAAAGAAGGATACGGTATTTGATATATGGTATATACTTAATTAAAAATATTAATTTTTAAGTGCATATTAGAGTACCTATTATTAGAATATTCTTTAAATAATTCCATTTCAATGTATATTATGGTATGTTAAATTCTTACAGTAATTGTAACATATCTCCACGTATTTATTGTAATAATTTTATATTATTTATTATCAAATTGTTAAATAATACCTGCTATCAGCGTGGAAACAATGATTTGGAAGAGTAAGACACCGAGAAAAACGGCATCCGGACGAATAACAGAAGCAACACTATTGTTTCCCTCTTCAATGTCTTTAACAATTTAAAAGAGAATTAAAATAAATAAAATTAAAAAATGTAATAAATTAAATTTTAAATCTCACACGATGCAAAGTTAGGCATTTTTTATAGAAACTGAAATAATAAAAAATAAAAATTATTATATTTGTTAACCCCTCTTAAAGTTATAATTTGTTTATTTTATTTTATAAACCTGCTAAACATTTAGCCTCGCCATCAACTTTGTCATTTTGAACAAGTTGTTCAGACTGTTCATTTGGGCCATTTTGATATTTATCACCTTCGTGTTCATCTCCATCTTCCTCTTCTTCATGTTCATCTCCATCTTCCTCTTGTTCATCTCCATCTTCTTGTTCTTCATGTTCATCTCCATCCTCTTCTTGTTCACGTTCATCATCTTCTTGATCACGTTCATCTCCCTTTTCTCCTTCGTGTTCATCCCCATCTCTTTTTTCTTTTTCATCTCCATCTTCCTCTTCTTCATGTTCATCTCCATCTTCCTCTTCTTTATGTTTATCCCCATCTTCCTCTTCTTTATGTTTATCCCCATCTTCCTCTTCTTTATGTTCATCTCCCTTTTCTTCTTTATGTTCATCTCCATCTTCCTCTTCTTCATCTCCTTCCTCCTCCTCCCCATCCGGCGTCAATTTCACAAACGAATTGGTCATTGAATCAGAAGGCAAAGATGGTACCGGAGAATGAGCACGAGAAAAGGGCAAAAAATGGGGAAAATTGAAGGGATTCGACAAATCCACCAAATTTTGACCATAAAACTGGGCCAACACAGAATCATCATCATATGGGAATTTGTCCATGAATATTTTATGGTATAATTCATCGGAAGAAAAAGTGGAAGGCATTAATGCTTAAAATAAATTTTCAATATTTTTTGTAATTTTAAAATATAACAATAAATCAATATCAGTTTAATAAAATTATCAGGCGGAAGATAATTTTTAATATTTATTAATTTATTAATTTTAAATTGAAACTAAAAAAGGTAGATGGATTTCCAATTTTCTTGATTTTATTTTTAACAAATAGTTGTCAAAATTCCGATAAAATATGTTGGCCTAAAAACTTGACAAAATGCCAAAACAATTTTTTGCTTCACGGATGTGCGAATATTTAATGTCACGGAGGGGGGGGGTGTGAATTTATTAAGTGCGAACTATTTGATCGAAAACGGCGATAATAATACAAATTTTTGGGTCGAGATCGACTACCGAGAATTAATGGACTAAGCGAATAAAAAGCCGAATTGTTGTTCAATGTTTGAATTAATAATAAAATTAATATTTAATAATGGAAAATATTTAATTTAATGAAATTGTGTTTTTACTACTCAAATTTTATTTAAATTTTGTGACAAAAAAGTGGAATATATTTTTTTTGTTAAATTATTTAAAAAAATTGAAAAAAAGTTATAGAAATTAGGAAAAAACAAATATATTTTCCGAAAATACTAATATTATTATTTTTAATTAAAAAATCTTTATTTAAAAATTATTATTATATTTTTCTAAAACTCAAAAAAGGAACGATGAATATTTTAGACTAAACTTTTATTTGAGAAAATCCAAATAACAACGTTATTAAGAATACATTTCTTAATTTAAGACAATAAAAATTGAGAACAGTTTTTCTGGGCATATAAACCATTAACCAAAAAATGTGAATAATTTGTAAAATTGTGTGATTAAAAAGTTTTAAACAGTCTGTGAATGAGTCCAACTTGTTTGTTACATCCTTGAGAGATCGGAGCATCGGAGTCAGTTCAAATTGAAGGTGAGTAGAAATTCTGCAAGAATAAAATTATAATTATTTTATTGTCTATATTTTTATTTTAAATAATAAAAAATAATATGAAATATAAATTTTTTAAAATGCTTACGTAAATTAATATATTTTAAAATTTATTAATTAATTTTATTTTTTTAAATATTTGCCATTCGAGGCTTTTTCTCGCCAATTTCCAATGCTCCCTTTCCAACTTGTTTCTGTCGCAATGTCAATGGGTTCTGTAATTTAGAATTTACGATTTTTTTTAATCAAAAATTTATACCCCATCGCTGAAGAAAAAGTGGCCTGATGAGACGTCGTCGCTAAAAATTTAAAATATATAATTTAAATTTGTCAATTTTCATTAAAACATAATATAAATTCAATAATTTTTATTTTTTAATAATAAATTTGTTTCGATTTACTTCTTTTCGGAATCCATTTCTTCGTCATCGTACTCGCAGACCACCAATTCTTCGAAATGTGCCGGCTTTTCTTTTCCACTAAAATTAAATATTAAATAAATTTTTAAAATTTTAAATTAATTTAAAAAATACAGTGTTTCTTGCAATAGCAGTTTTGACAAAATTATAAAATTGTTTTTAAAATAACAAACCCAAGGTGTACTATATTTAAACAAAAAAAAACTTCTAAACACAAAATCTTGGTATTCTGGGATTTTTTTGACAAATTTTGGTGAATTTATTGTGAAAAATAATAATCAATTTCAATAGGAAAAATCCTACCATCCCCCCTCCGAAGATTGAAAATATTATCCCGGGGGTACTATTAAATGAAATACTTTAATTGAATAAGTATTTTTTTTAGAAATTCATTCAGTTTACCTTTTTTCATCCAATTCCTCACAGTCATCATACTCATTGTTGCCCATTTGCGGCTTTTCTCCCACGCCACTTAAAAAAATAAAAAATATTTTTTAAATTTTTATTAATTTAAATAAAAAACAATTTTTACAAATTAATTAATGCTTCATCGCCGTACTCACTGCCGCTCAGCTCGCCCTCTTCCAACTCCAAAACTTGCTCCAACATTTCCATCCGGTTCACATATTCTTCGAATTTCGCCCAAAACTAAATTTCAAATTTCGTTTAATTTTTATTGAATTATTTTTTGGGGTACCCAAACTTGGATAGGTTGGACCCGTACATGATTTTTCAACAAAAAATCGACTTGTTTTGATTGATTCACCAATTAGCGTTTTAAAGTTTTTACGCATTTTTAAAAATTTAGCCTTATTTTTCGATAATTTTTCTTTTGTAAAAAATTTAGAGAAAATTGAAATATTTCTAAAACACATGAGAAAATAGAAAAAAAATACGGTATTGTTTTTAGAATTAACATACAAATAAATTTGAAGTTTACAAATAAAATAAAATGAAAAAATGTAATGAATGTTTTAATTTATTCTAAATCTTTTTTTTTTGAAAAAAAAATAAAAACAAATTTTTTTTGAAGATTAGAATTTTGATCTGAATTTTGATCTTTTTTTGATCTGAATTTTGAATTTTGATTTTTTTTTTGAAGATTAGGATTTTTTAGAGAATTTTTTGAAGATTTAAATATATTTTGCTAAAATTTAATTGAAATTAAATTTTTTCACTTTTTCCATTTTTTGCGTTGTTTTCTCCATTTCATTGCGCAATTCTTGCAGTCCTTCGCAATCTGTTGCCTGCCTGATTTGTTCATGTAATTCACCGAGTTTGAGCTGCTTCTCTTTGGCTTTCTAAAAAAATGAAAATTAAAAAAATCATTAGAATTTTTAAACTTCAAAATTTGTCGAAAATATTCTAAATTTTTGGGCAATTGTTTTTTATTGGTTTATTTTATTTTTCCCATAAACTCATTTTTTAATTTTTTATTACTTATTTTTCCATTTTTTAGTTTTAATTTTTTACTAAAATCAACTTATTTTTCCCATAAACTTAATTTTCTAAAATCAATTTTTAAATTTACTGACAATTTTTTTCAAATTTATTATTTAAATTCGGTGTTTTGAAAAATCCGTCATTAAAAAATTAGTCAATAGATACATTTCCAATCTCCAACATAAAAGTTAGTTAGTTACTTTAAAGGTAAAAATTTTTATGCGAAAACAAATCGATTTTAGTGAATAATTAAGTTATGAGAAAAATAAATTGATTTTGGTGAAAAATTAAGTTTATGGAAAAAATAAGTCGGTTTTATGGGAGAAAAAAGTGACATGCATTTTTATATAATTTAATTAGACCTGAATGATGCGATTATGCTGCTGTTGCTGTTTCTCCTCCAATTTCTTCCTTTGGGTATTCAAATTTTCGATTGATTTATCGATCTTAAATTTAAAAAAAAAACTTTTTTTTTCAAGATTAACTATATTTTTAAAGACTGAAAAATCATTCAAAAAATATAAAATTGTAAAATTAAAAAAGTCTCAAAATTCAAAATAAAAAAAATAAATTCGATTTTAAAAAAATGTTTTGAAATTTGTTTTTTGAAATTTATAAAATCCTTACCAATTTGTAGGAGTCCAGCTTAAAGTCATGCAAGATAATTTCCGAACAGGACCTCATATTGTGCCCATTGTGAAGTTTGGCAAAGCAGGTGGCACAAATGAACATCTTAAAATAAAATATTTGCTATTTTTTAATTTTTTAATTATTTTATTTATTGCAAAATTAGAGGCGAGGATATATGGTAATATTGAATTTTGTTGTTATTTTTTACTCCCCGAAAAAATAACATTTGACATCAAAAAGCCAAATTGCAAATTTTGGGAAAAAATTTAAAAAAATAATCCTCCCTCTGTTAGCTTAGAAAAAGATGCCTAAAATTTTGGTTGTTTTCTAAATTTCACTCGCCTTTTTCTGGTAAGCCTCCTTTCCATTACACTGGAGGCAAACCAGTAGCTCGGACAAGGGCATTGGCTGTCCGCGCCGCTTGCAAATTTCCACTGCGCACTTCGCCATTCGCTGCTCGTCCATGTTGTGTTGCTGAGGAGAAGAACACGGAATCACATCTAAAAATAAATAAATAAATAAATAAATAATAATTATTTCATTATCATTAGGGATTGAAAAAATATGGATTTCCATATTTTTTCTGCAGCCTTTTTATGGCCTGAAATGCACAGAAAACACACTTTTAGCTT
>JAQIYK010000293.1:0-15924 GCA_034700465.1 Rotylenchus robustus
GCCTAGGGGTTTTCGACAGGTTCTGGGTCTCTAGGCCTAGGGTTCTCAAAAACCCATAGGCCTATGGGCCTAGGCCTAGGGTTTTCCGGAAAAATTTGGAGGTGGGGCAGCATAACCCGGAAGTACCCAATATTTTAACATGGGTTCGATTTTAAGGGACGAAATTATAGATATTTTTTTAAAATTTGCATATTTGGACATTTTTTATTTTCGTAAGAAAAGTTGACCTTTTACCGTATTTCCTCTAATAGAACTCCGGGGGTCTATTTCCGGGGGGTCTATTTTCAATACAATAAAGCATCCCCTCCGGAGAAGGGTGAGGGGCTCTATTGGAGAGGGTGGGGATGAGGTGAGAGTGACTGGATGAGGGTGGCTTTATTCGTCAGTAAAAAAATTTCGAAAAAGGGAAAAAATTTGGCATTTTTGGTCAAAAAATGTGAAATTTTCTTTAAAAATTAGACAATTATTTAAAAATTTTCTTTAAAAACACTGAAAATTAGTGGAATTTTTCAACATTTGTTATTTTTATATGATTTTTGTTAAAAAATACAATTTCAAAAATATAAAATAAATTCTTTCCCCATGAACATTTGAACATTTTTTTGTTTGAAATAATGTAAATAAGTTAATTTTTTGCGTATTTTGCAGGTGGTTTTGCCGCGTTGAGAGCTCTTGAAGGGCTAGGAAACAGTGGAAGCTCGGCCACAGATTCTTCTTCTGGTCCAGGCAATAACAACAACACCGGCACTGCCCCTGCTGCTGTAGCTGTCTCCAAAATGCATCGGCAATACAGTATGCCAAAACTTTTGGCGCAAATTTGGAAATTCAAAAAATTTGTATTGCTTAAGCTGGTTCTTCGGCTGGAGATGAGGAATTCACAGTGGAGGAGTTGCAGGAGTTTGCGCAGGCCTTCAAGATGTTCGACAAGGACGGGAATGGCACTATGAGCATCAAGGAATTGGGCGTGGCGATGAGAACGGTAGGCCAAGGCGGGAATTTGAAAATTCAAAAATTTGTATTTTAGTTGGGCTTGAATCCAACCGAGGATGAACTGCTCAACATGGTCAACGAGGTAAAAATTTTGACAAAAAAATACAAGTTATCATTTTTCCTCTAAATGTGTCCCCCTCTAAATATTTCCCCCTATTGAAAAATTTTGCCAACGGGCAGAGGTGAAAAGGGGCCGGCCCGTGTTAAAGCAAGGAGGAAAAAATTAAAAAAAGAAAGAAAAAAATTAAAGAAAAAAAAGAAAAAAAAAGAGAAACAAACAAAATTAAAGAAAGTAAAAATTTCTGGCATGATTTAATTTTTATATTAGTTAAATATTAGTTTAATAATTGGCTAACAATGTGAAAATAATTTAAAAAAATTTATAACCGAAATATTTCCATTTTTTGCGAAATTTTTTAAAATTATAAGTAAAAAAAAATTAAAAACAATAAAAGGGGCCGGCCCGGGCCGGAAAATTTTGGCCCGGGTCGGGCCGGCAAAAATCCGGCCCGTTTTCACCTCTGTTCCACCCTCAAAACTCCTCCCCGGCCGATCTCAGCCCTGTTTGTAACCACGCCATTTTTATTTCTGCCACCTTCCCCTGTTGGCCACAGTCCAGTCCATCGCCCTTTCCTTACTACTGCTTACTGCTTACCCCCTCCTTCCTGCTCCTGAACATCATCATGATGTGCTGCTCGTCCCCGTTGTTCCTGCTCTTCACCACCAAATGTCCGTTCAGCTGCTGTTTGTTCTGTTCCACCTTCTGCTGTTGTTGTTCTGTCCCCCCGCTGTACTTCTCGCCCTCCTTCCCCTCCCCGTCGCTCTTTCGCTCCTCACTGCTCCCTCGGCCCCGGTATCGTTTCGGATTCTGTGGCATGTCATCTCCGTGCGCTGCTCCAACTTCGCGTCCCCGCGTTTCGTCGCCTCCCCATTTCTCCTCCACAATTGACTCATTCCCTGTTGCCAATGGACAGGAAGGTCTCCGATAACTGTCCTTTAAGCATCATAATGTTTTGCGATTTAAAAATAATAAAATGTAAATTCCCCAAAATTCAAAAAATTCATTGTAACAGAAAAGTAACTAAAAAGCATCGGGGTTTTCTCCAAAAAATTCAGTCAGGAGATTGTTTTGACCAAAACTCCCATTAAACCCTATGAGCCGTGCGATTAATTCATGTATAAAAATTCGATAAAAGTACATATGTTGGAATTTTTTTTATTTTAGCCAAGATTAGTGCCGACCCCTTCCCCCGTGCCTTTCTGCTGCTGGTCAGTAAGGTCAATGTGGTGGATGCAAGAGAGTCCTGACGCTGTTGGGCGGGCGGGTTACAAGTCAACTTGTTGTTGGCGTTGTTGCCCGTCGGCACTTCCATTGAGCATGAATGCCGTGGACCATGCTTTATGATAAAAATTGATTTGATTTTTAGTAATATCTACTCAGGTTCGGGTTTTCTGAACAAAACAATGGAAATCTAGGCCCACTTTTTACAATCAAAAGATTTTTGTTTCGTTTTTTCAAGTTTAATGTTTCGTTCGTATTTGTTTCTTTTTGACATGCTTTGTCATACAAACAGTACAGTACCATACCCTTACAATTCTGTCCCCTGCTGCTGTTCCTTCTCCCCATACCCTTACAATTCTGTCCCCTGCTGCTGTTCCTTCTCCCCATACCCTTACAATTCTGTCCCCTGCTGTTCCTTCTCCCCATACCCTTACAGTTCTGTCCCACAGTTTCTCCCTCTTTCTTCTCACCGTTGCTTCCAATGCCTTTAGGGCGGCACTGGACGGCGCCACTACGGTGGAGTGGGAGTGGTGGTGATGCCCTTCAACTACCGTATAGCGCGGCCCGGCGCTAGGACTGATACCGTATCCCAACGTGCCGTTCAGCAGCGTCGTCGTGCGGTCCATAAAGTCAGAGGTTGGCGCTGCTGCGGCACTCCGTCCGCCCCCGCAGCCCAACGCCACAGACACCGAAGTCAAATGGTTGTTGATGGTGCCACCACCCGCGTGGTGTCGAACCCTTTGCTGGAGCTGGCCATTCAGTGCGCCTTAACCTTTTTTATATGGTCTGGATCTGGGCTTGGTATAGGCGATTCAGATCAAAAGCCTATTTAGATCTGGTGATAAGTCGAGCTTAATAGGAGGCCAAATGTTGGATGAAGAGCCAGCGAACTGTTTTGCTTTAGTTTTTAAGTAACCACTTAATTTGGGCACCGAATACTATGATATACATTGGCATTTCCATTATTTGAATTGCATTACCTACCGTATTTTTATGTTTGTCAAACTACAGTATTGTTTATGTTCCTTCGAATACCGTATAGGATCCAGTTGACGGCCGAATTTGTGAAGGGAAGCGCGTGGATGAAGTACCTGCCAATGGGACAATAAATGCCTTTGAAAATATAATTTTCAAAAATATAGAAAACATTCGCTTACATGCAATAGACAAACACTGGAGGCACTGCACCGTTTTGTTCCCCCGCATATTCCAGATACACCGCGAATGCAGTCGCCACCCAAAAACTGAAAATTTGCAGAAATTTCCAATATTATGAATGTTCAACAACCTAAAAATATCCAACATTTGAAATCCATAAATTTATATTAATTTTGCATACGGTGTCCAGCAGATGAAGTAGAAACAGGCAACGGCCAGGGTGTACAGCGAAATGCGCATCAACGGAATTTGGGAGCGAAATTGGGTTGTCTAAAGGGCCGAAGTAAAAGCAAAAAGGAAACAGTGAGAAGAATTGGAGATATTTTAACGAGAGGTGTTCCGGCAAGTTTCGATTCCGGATCTCGAAAGTTCCGGGGTTTTTTGTGTCCAAAATCGGAACCAAAATCGGTTCCGGGATCCAATTCCGGGCAGGATTTGGGTTTAGGCCTAACCAGAACTGTTTTGCTCCCCTAATGCCAACTTTGAATTGGCGTGCGTGTTGGTGCAGTTTCGAGAGCAATTTGGTGTAGAACAAAGTGACCAGGAACAGCCTGTAATTGTTGAAATAAGACAGTTTAAAAGGGGATGGATAAATAAACGACGAACGGGATCAGGTAGCAGAGGACGAACAGAAAGCAGGTGAACAGCGTGAACAGCGGGGCACTCATCTCCACCTAATTGGGGGGGGGGGGACAATGAATGAAAATGGAGGGGGAGGGGGGGGGGGGGTAAAGGGTAAAGGAAAGATAGAAAGATTAAAAACAGAAAAAGAAAGTTCCGGCCAAAAAAGGAGAACGCAGTTTATATACCACCAAATTAGTTTGGAGGAAAAACAAAACGTTGGAATGTGAATCAACGGAAAATCAGCAACGAAGGGCGAAAATTTGATAAAGAATTTTCGTAAAAGGAAGTTCAGATAAAATAAATTTAAAAATATTTAAAATAATAAAATTTTTGATAGAAAAAAATTAGGCGTACATACCATTGTGCACTTTTCGATGCGCATCCGAGTGACTTTGTTGGGGCCCGTCTCTTTCTAAAATTAGTTTTTATAATTCATAAGTAATAATTCAAAAAATTATAAATTGAACCACCAACCTCCAAAATTGCAGAAAGGGCGATTTTGTCTTTTTCACCTTTTTTGTAATTTTGAGGCTTGCTGGTTCATTTGCGTGTCAAAAATCGAAATTCAAAAAATTTTGCCCGCCCTCCCCCCGTTAATTAACAAGTACCCCTTTTCCGTGCTGAGTCGTTCCGTAAAAGTGCAAATGCCCAAAAATCGCCTAATTAGCGTTAGTAAAAAGTGCAAGTGCTCATTTTTTGTGAATGTTTTCATTAAGCCGATATTTTTAGCTAATTTTGAGAGAGGGGTATGACGTGGAAATGCCCACTTAAGTATGGGGATGGATAAAGAAATTGCTTAAAAATGCGAAAAAGTTCCGATTTTTAGGCTCGGAATTGAAGCAGAAAAAAACGAGTACAACCTCCGAGAAGCAGCAATTTATGTATTTATTCACTTTTTTATGTAATTTTGATGGATGTGCATAAAAACTTTTGGGTCAATTCTTTTTGAATTTTTTAAAATTTTCTAAATTGACAAAAAAGTTATTTTTATATATTTTTACATTTTCAAGCACATTTAAGACGGTTTGCTGTTTTTTATAACAAAACATATAAAAAATTTGATTTTGCCCCCCCCCTATTTCGGCACCCCTCCCCCGTTAATGCAAGTACCCGATCCCGATTTTGCGGTCTAAAAAATAAGCAATTTCTTTATCCATCCCCATACTTAAGTGGGTGGGTATTTCCACGTCATACCCCTCTCTCAAAATTAGCAAAAAATATCGGCTTTTTATGTTATACAAAAAATAATAATAATATAAAAATGTAAACATTCACAAAAATGAGCACTTGCACTTTTTACGGAATGACATACATAGCACCCACCCATTTTCACTCATTATCGCCCCTGCCCCCTAGTGGGAGTCGGGTGTCGGGAAACCCGAAAACTGAGGTTGGGGAAACTGTACAATTCTCAACACCGGGGTAGTTAAGTTTGATCATCACTCAGGCCACGCTATTTGAACCTTCAATGTCTCCAAACTAAACTTTGCACCCATAAATCAGCTCAGTTTTGGTCTCAAAAAATTCAGCAAAAAATTTAAAAAAATTTCAAATATTTTTTTTTGAAAATCTGAACATTGGAAGCTGAGATATGAATGTTTTAAGCTTACCCGTTTTCTTCATTTTTTCCTGGATTCGTGGGGCAGTGGAAAAAATTCGATTTCTATTTTTGTTTCCATGGTGTTTAGCGTACTGGAACAACGCAAATTCAATCTGCCCTTAGTCGATTATGGGGTAATCTATGGGGTGGGGAGTTCAAAAATGAACTTAATTTTGAAAAATTTCGCAAAAAAATTTCGAGTTATGGACCTAGGCTAAGAAAATTTTCAGATTCGGTTTTAGTGCAAAAATAGTCGATCCTAAGTTTTTTCGGAAAAATTTAGATTGGGAATTAGGTGCAAAAATAGGAATTAGGTGCAAAAATAGTCGATTATGGGATAATCGGGTCCCCACTTTTTTAATATAGTCCCGCCTTTTGTTTTCAAAATTCATGAAACCGCGGCGCCGTGAAACTATGATTTTTCAATAGAATCTTCCCTTATAAACCCAAAAATCTGCCAAAATTTTTCGCGCGGCGCTTATCGGCGCTGCAAAACTTTGAAAATTTAGCTCCTAAAACAAAAACAGAAAAAACCCTCCCTTAAAACAGTTTTTTCGGTATAATACAAAAATGCACCCCTAAATAAAAAAGTTGGCAAAAAATTTGGTAGTGCCCCAAATGAAATCCTGGCTACGCCCTTGACTACCTCCTCCATTAAAATATCTATTTTCTCCCCAGCTAGTGGATTCTATAACTATTTTTACGCTTTATTTTTAATTTCCTATTTTTTCATTTTGAATTTTTTCAGAAAACATGAAAAACTATCATGAAAAACTATAATTTTCGGCGAGGAATGTCAATTACATATCTGACTTTTTTCCATATTTTCCCACTATTTTGTCACTCACTAAATAACTACCTAGGATCTTGGTATCATTTGCCAAAATCTAATATTAAACTCAACTACCCCAGCCCCCAGTGGGCGATTTGATAAAAATGTATTCCTTTCAAATCATTTTGAATAGGGAGAATAAACACCTGAAAAAGAATCACTTCACGCGCTTTGAAGTTCAGCAACAGGGGACAAAGTGCGACCAACGCGTACAATGCCATGCCTAAAAAGAGACATTCTGTACAATGCAAACAAAATTAATGTGTTGCCAATTGAAAAACCAAACACAACCCAACCCAACTCGGACTTGTTAGTGGATGGAAAGTAATATAGGTATATTAATTATTAAATATTTGTAAATTGACCAATTAGTATGCAGATGGCCAGTTTCCGGGAGCGAAGCCATCGAATGTGCGAGTGACAGACACCGGCAAACCGATCGAAGGACATGGCTGAAACGGGTAGGGTAAGGATAAGGTAGAGTGAGGGTAGGGTAGGGTGCAGGGTAGGACAAGGATAAGGTAAAGTGAGGGTAGGGTAGGGTAGGGTAGGGTATTAAGGTTTTATAAATTGAGCAAACAAAAAGACACAAAAAGGGTAGGACAAGGATAAGGTAAAGTGAGGGTAGGGTAGGGTACAGGGTAGGGCAAGGATATACATATATAAAAAAGGAAAAATAGGGATAGATGGAAGGGATATTCTGTCTTTTTGTTTGCTCAATTTATAAAACCTTAATTGTAAAGGATTTATCGGAATTTTTTATTTTTTGGCTTATTTAATCATTTGCCTGTGATGATCAAAGCCGAAAGAATTTTTCCAAAATTTTCCAACACCGCGTGTAACTTGCACATTGTGGAGCCGAACATCCAAAAGCCGAGTATTTGGTCGATCACCGTGAAAGGCAGGGACAGGCAACTGAAGAGATGGGATATGGGATGGAACCAGTGTTTCTACTTTCCGTTTTGTTTTATTTTTTGTAAGGAATTGAATAAAAGTCGTAATTTGATTGAAATTAAGGAAATAAGCCATTTTTTGGCTCAAAAATTCAAATTCTTCTTACCTCCAGTTCCCAATCCCAATTGCATCTTCATTCTAATTATTTCGTCGTTACTTATTAATTACCAATTTTAGCCAGCAATCGTTTTATCCATTAAACTTTTCGTTTTTAGCAGTTAATGTCCCAAAAAACAACCACATCTCATTTCAACCAATTCAAAGGATAACCCCGCAAAAATGATTAATTTTTTCAAACAAAATGTGACTGATATTCAAAAAAAATTCTCGGTGGCGCCTATCGGCACCGCCGAGCCCCCTCCCTCCAATAAAACGGGAAATTTAATATCAAATGCTTTCTTAATGTTAAAAAAGTGAAAAATACAAAGTATGAATCAATTTCAAATAATTTTGTTTTATTCATTAACGCATTTAACAAAGCGCCTTATTTTGCCTTTTTGCGAAAATTTTGGTCTTATTTTGTTATTTTTGGAAATTTTTGTTCGAATGTCGCCTTATTTTTGGTTTTCGGCGATAGAAACCCTGGATGGAAGTGGTGGGGAATGGGAATGTTGTTTGAATTGGCGCCATTTTGAATAAAATGGTACTTATCAATTAACGGGGGGGGGGCACAATACATTTTAGTCTTGTCCCCAGTTACTTATCAATTAACGGGGGGCACAATACATTTTAGTCTTGTCCCCCGTTACTTATCAATTAACAGGGGCACAATACATTTTAGTCTTATCCCCCCGTTAATTTTGTACCCCTCCCGTTAATTAATAAGTACCAATAAAAAGATTAAAAAAACGCACACGCCGAAGTCCACACAGCTCAGCACTACCATGTAGATCAGTGTATTGTCCAGTTGAGCACGTCGCGACCGGACCATCTGGTAGATGGTGGTCAACACCTGAAAAAACTGACCCCTTCCATTTTTCTGTTTAATTCTCGATTTTCGACATACCGCCACATTTCCACAGGTTCCCAACAAAAATAGGAGCATGTAACCGATGGCCATCACTTGGACCTGCACATTTTTATTATTTGTTTTTGAGAAAATATTCGGATGAATGACCTGAACGTCGTCATGGTTCGGCGGTGGAAGCACGTCAGTGACCTCCTGGTTGGATTGGAGTGCCATCATGAATTTCTGGAAAATGTTGTCAATTTGAGCAACTTAGGAGGTAAGTACGCATAATGGCAAAAAACCTGCACTATAATAGTAAAGTATTTTTATTTCAAAAACTGCACGCAGTCCAGGGCTGCAGCGCCGACCTGAAAAAACCCGCCGGCGCCAACCGCCCCGCCGATTTTTTTTTTGCCGTCGACGCCGACCCAAAAAGGACCGCCGACGCCGAATTTTTTTCTCTTCAAAAATTAAAAAAAAATATAAAAAAATTGTGTAAGCGCAAAAACGCAACTGCCAAAAAGCGCGTAAATGTAGCAATTGTTTTAAAGTCCTTTTTGACCCTTTCGAAAAATATTTTAAGTAAAGCAATAAGCCGTCTCCATTCTAAACTGAATTATAAAAGAATTACAAAAACAATTCAAATGGTCAAATCTGGTCAATCTGAGTTTTTGGCAAAATTAAAAAATTAAGTAAAAATGGTTAAAAATTTGGCCAAAATTTTTCATAATTTTCGGGGGAAAAATTGACCATAAAATGCTCTCGGTGGTGTTTTCGG
Organism: Rotylenchus robustus; assembly: GCA_034700465.1. Taxonomy (NCBI): domain Eukaryota; kingdom Metazoa; phylum Nematoda; class Chromadorea; order Rhabditida; family Hoplolaimidae; genus Rotylenchus; species Rotylenchus robustus. The sequence goes on from JAQIYK010000293.1 coordinate 9,168, forward strand.
CGGCGAAATTCGCCGCTGACCAAAAAGGGCCGCCAACCGCCGATGGCGCTGCAGTCCTGACGCAGTCTACATAGACTGGTAAAATTGTTCCAAAAATTGGCAACACATTCGCTGTAATTTTGTGCCATGAGTTTTGTAATTTTGAGCGTTTTCTTTCGCGCGAATTGCAATTTATTTGGCTCTCATGGGACGGAGTGGTCAGGGATCAGGGTTGGTTGAGAGGGCACTGGGCAAACATTTGGCCTACGCACACGGCAATTGGCAACATTCCGTCCGTTTTCTTTTTTTAATTTTCACCTTTTGTTTAAAAGGGTCCTAAAATACATATTTACCATTCTTGCGGACATTTATCTGTGCATGGTATATTGTATATTCTGCTGGTTGGACATCGTCAATGGGATTCTTTGCCTCGGCTCCCACTCTGTTCCCTTTGGTTGTTGTTTAAAAGGAGCCCTTTTTCTTTTTGCGTTGGCATTCCGTTTTAATAAACGAAAGGTGATCCCTCCCCCCCCCTCACAATTGTCGGCGGGACTGATGAGAATGAATGAGTGGGTGGGTGGGTATTGGTGCCGGTGGTATTTGTGCTGACGATCACACCAACCATCGCGATGCCATCGCGTGCCCGGGGATGGGCAAATATTTTTGTTTGTTTCGCACCGTGCGCCTTAGGCTAAATATATTCGCGGGTGAGTTTTAGCGCGAATTAATAAAAATGAAGCGCCAAATTTGAACGAGCACAATGAACAACGCGGGTGGAGGAAGGAATGTCATTATTGCTTTTTTGAGCTGTGGCAAAATGAGAGAACATTGGGACGTGGGGGGAGGGGGTATTGGGATATTGTTATTATTATTATCCCTTCCTCGGCATCCACGCAATTGGTCCAATCCGTCGATTGTCCGTTTTTTGTCCCTTTCCGATTTTTCCCCAGGGACTTCGCAATTTGACAGTCGGAGGTTAGTATGACCGAGCACAGTTTGAGAAATAACTGAGGTAGGGAAAGGGAACACTCCGCAGAAACCACCTACCTATGTTCTACTGGCCTTATTGTCTGCTGGCCTTATTTGTACTTTTGGGACTGTTTGGCTATTCTTTTGTTTTCTTCAAAAATGGCAAAATTCTCAATTTCCCGATTGGCTAATTTTATTTATAAACCACAATTGGATGTCATCAATACATGCAATTAATTTTCTGCACATTCATTACTAGGCGGTGCGTGGTCGTTTCCACGAAAAAGGGCCAAATGGAAGTTAAAATATATAAAAAGGTGTTGGGACGTTTGTTAAAAAGCTCAAAATGAACAAACGCACTTTTTGAGCTTGCTTTTTTAACAAACGCCATAGCACCTATTAAAATATAAATTATAGCTAAATTTATTTTTTTGATACATTCTAATTTGAAGTCGAGCATAAATTCAATAAATAGAGATTATTTTATTATTGTTGCAGAAAAATAATTATTCTAAAAATTGTCATATTTTTAAAATTCGTTTGATGCGATTCACTGGTCAAATTTTATCGTTTTTTATATTTTTACAGCTTAAATAAATTTGGTATTGAAAATCAGAGCTAACACCAAAATAAGAAAAATAGAATAAAATAATATGAGATTTTACATAATTAGGTACTTTTTATTTTTATTTTAAACTTTTCATTTAAATATCCCTTTTTAAAGAAACACCCATTTGGCCCTTTTACGTGGAAACGACCTAGCCCCAACCCCCCAACTAGGCTACATATGCCGCCAAAAACGGAGTTGTCCCATGGAGTTTGGGTTAAGTTTGGTGGTGTTCTGTGTTCTCCAACTCCGGGCCACCGATGCTGTGGCGGAGTGTCTGGGAATAAAGTGCGCCCAAAGCAACGTTTTTCGAGCAGTTGCGAGTTGTGACTTTTGTGGCCACTTTTCATCAGTGACAGTGTCTGCCCCGCATTCAATGGACTTTAAAACGATGAATGAATACAATCTTGGCAAATGGACTTTCTTTAAAGGACTCAACTAATACATACGATGATGATATATACCTAAGTATATTGTTGAGTCCATAGTTCATACACAAGCAGAGTGTGCCTGCCCCCTTCATTTGGTGCCCTTTCCGTATATTTTGGCTCGGGTTGGAAGTGGGTAATTTGGCCGGCAACCCAGGGGTCCCAGATGACTTGCGGGAAAAAAAGGAATTGGCTTTCAAAAAAAAGGCTTTAAAAGGAAATTTTGCCTCAAAAAAAGGTTTTTTAAAAGGCTTTTTTTTTCGCCGCGTCTTTTTGCCTTTTTTGCGATTTGGTGTGGCGAAATGGCTTTTTGCATGGTTTTTGAGGGTTTTTGGTCAATTTTGGACCAAAATATCAATTTTTTTGAATTTTCAAAAGTGGTTTAAAACCACTAGTGGCAAAAGGGGTCCGGCAGTGCCGATAGGCGCTGCCGGGAAATTTTTTAAAAATTGGTCACATTTCACTAAGAAACTTCTTAAATTTTTTTATTGAAAAAATTCATTGTTTGCTTAGGAAATTTATTTTTTTTTCTTTTCTGAATTCAAATTATAGAAAAAATTGCTAAGTGAAGTGGTCGACGGTGCCGATAGGCGCCGTCGGGGGAAATTTTTTTAAAAATTTATTACATTTTGTTAAGAAATTGGACGTTTTTTAAGTGAAAATCGATAAACTACGCGGCGCCGACAGGCGCCGCGGCGAAAATTTTGAGATTTTTACCAAATTTTATTGAAATTTTGGTGAAAAATGATCATTTATCAAAAATTTATGCCGAGGCTTAAAAAAAAGGCTTTTAAAAGGCATGTCCATTTAAAAGGCAAAAAAAAGGAAAATCGTCAAAAAAAAAGGAAAAACCTTTTAAAAAAGGTATTCTGGGATCCCTGTTTCAGATAAATTCAATTTTTAAGTAAAGGGGATGCCTTTCATACCTGGGTCAAAAATTAACATATTTTCCTATCCAAAAATCCATTTTATGAGATTACCTGGACAAATCCTAAAAGTATAAATGCGGAACAGATTTCCAAATTTATTTATTTTCCTTTTCAAAAAACTATTTTCTATGGTATTGCCCGGACGATTCCATTTTTTACTATTTATGGGACAAAGTTAATATGGTCTACCTATTCACATTTGTAATCCCATGGAAAAAATTAATTATTTTTCAAATAAACTTTTGGATTATTTATAAAATCGTTTTTAGTTAATTCCTTTATATATACTATTTGTTAGCCTATCAATCAACAATGTCATCATCTGCGAGCCTTGAGAATACGTCTCTGACACCTGTGACTCCAACTGTACAGAACATGCAATTCAACCAAAGCTCGGTCTCCGTTCTTCTTTCTGCAAATCAGGTTTTTTTTGAAAATTTGTACAAAAATCATAAAATTTCTATATCTATTTAAAATAGGGTTCGACCGGGTTCGGTGAGCGGGGGCTGAAAATTATGGGGAATGGGGGTTGAAAATTAAAAATTTCCCGGGGGAATGTTTGAAAACTCCCAAAAATTCTCATTAATGATATAAAAATGTGTCAATATTTTGCATAATATTTTCCGAATGTAAATATATAGTGAAAAATTTTCGATAAAAATTTAAAAAATTTGCAAATTTTCGCTAAAAACCACAAAATTTTCAAAAAATTTCGAAAAAATCCCATTCTTAGGGGTGCATATTTTTCCCCCAGGGCACGGGGGTTTCGAAGACTGGGGCCGGGGGGAGCGGGAGCCAACAGGCGGGGGCCGGGGAATACTGCTAAAGACCTCCCCGGGGAACACGGGGCGGGGGTCGAACCCAAATTTAAAATATTCGGGTACTATATATAAGTACAAATATTTTGCAACTGTATATTGCCATTCGGGTTTACGGAAAATTGGGCACTAACTCATTTTGGAAAATTGGGCACCAAAATTTCGGATAATTAGGCACCAATGGAAAATTGGGCACCAAACCAAAAAATGAAAAAAATAGAACATTGGGCACCAAATAATTTTCCGAAAAATAGAGCCCCTCCCTCCAATAGAGACCCCCCCCACTCAGTGGAATTTTTTGAACATAAATTTTGCCCATTAACCAAAATTACTGGCAAAAAGGGTTATATGATCTAGCCCCCCTTTCCGGGGGTATTGAAAAATAGAACCCCCTAGGGGCTAGGGCTCTATTAGAGGAAATACGGTATATGCAAAAGTAATTTTTTCAAATTTTGACTTTTAACAGTGTATTTTACACCTTGTACAAATTCAATTACTCCGGCCTTACAAGCTAAGAATGGGAACGGTGTAGTAGATAAGGACCATATTACCAACATTGAAATTTTTGGTGAAAAAATAACAAAGAAAAAATATGAAAAAATTGAAAATTATTTTTCTAAAATTTCGAAAATTTTAGAAAAGGAACAGTTTAGAGAACAAGTAAGAGCTACCGTAAACAAGTATCAGCTCCCGTATGCTTTGCCATATTCGGTTTTTATTGTATTTTTAATTGATAATTTTTTGAGCGACCTACCCCCTTGCCCACCTGTGCTCCTGACACCTAACGTTATCCACACCCTCCCTAGAACTATAGGACAATTTGTTGGCCATAAAATTTTCAATATTTTTAAGCCGCATATTATATTAAGCACCATAATTTGTCTGCCCACAAAATCACCGATAATGAGTAGCAACCAACAAAGCAACAATCCGCCACAAAATCAGCCTCTGTTCCCGCCTGTCATCCAAATATTCGGACAGGACGTCTCTGTATATGTGTCGGACTACCAGGTATGGATTTTCAGTAGTAAAAATTTCAAAAATAAACAATTTACTAACTAAAGAAATTAGACCTTCCAACCCCCTAGATACAAGCCTGGGTTTGTTCCCGTTCTGCCTGCCCCTTCCTAAGTGCCAAAATTGAACAATTTTCAGGAAAATATGTGATTTTTTTGTTTTAATTGCAATATAATGCAAATAAAACAATAAATTGTTTATTACCCGGACAGTTTTAAAAAATGTCCTAAATCGTATTTTTCGCTTAAAAATGTTTTTTTCATTTTCTCGAAAGTGAAAATACTTTCCCGAAAATGGACTTTTAAGGAAAATACACCCCTAATAATTAGACCACCTCCGAATTTTTTTTCTGATTACAGGCCTTAACAAAACGGGAACAAAACAGATTAAGGCAAAACAGTAAAACTCTGGTTTCCCCTCTTCCATAGGGGGGTCCTTTTATACAAATTGCCTCAATTTCTTCCATAATCCCAAAATATAGCTAAATTTTCCAAACATTTAAAAATATCGCAAATAACAGCGTTTTTTAAAAGTGCAATTATCAACGAACATTGCCAAAACATGATCCGAACATCACGTCATTTCTCATGTAAAACTTAGAGAAAATTGTTCGGATCATGTTTTGGCCATGTTCCAAACATTCAAATGTTCTGATTTTTTAGCAACAGATACAAAACTGGCTGAAGAATCAATCTTGTTAATTGATTTGATCAAAAACCGGTTTTTGAACCCAGGTTTGGCAATGTTCATCGATAATGACACTTTTTTAACAATTGCCATTTGCAATTGTTAAATTGCAACAACTTTTTTACATACCATTTGCGTACAGTAACCTGCTTTCTATCAATTTTGTGCTACTTATGTAGTTTAAGCCCGTTTTTTTGCAAAATCAGAGTTTTCAAATTGATTAAGGGTTATGTTATTTTCAACTTTTTTTCGCAAAAAATTAAAATTGATTAAAACTTATAAAAAAAACGCAAATTTGAGTTGGAAAAATTCGAATAATAAATTTTTTGAAAAATTAGACCAAAAAACGTACCTACCTAAACTACATATATAAATTACTTCTAAAAAATGATTTTTTTATTATTATTATTTTGCGTTTTTTTTAATCAATGAATTTACATTGAATTTTTAAATTCAGTGTAAAAAAGTTTTTATGTATTTTTGATTTCTTAGAAAAATTTGAACTTATTATTTTTTATTACCCGGACTAAATTTTAATTACAAAATAAAATAATGCAAAATCAAAATGCCAAAAATATTGGCTCGATGTTATTACCCGGACCAATTTTGGTACTTTTCGGTTATGGTACCCCCCCTCCAAAATTTCTGTCAAATCTATGATTAGATGTTGTCAGATGTCAAAATAAATGCCAGTTTCGTGATCAGCACCACCGGAAACCCCCTATAGGTCATTTGCAGAAATTTTGGAGGGGGGAATAGAAATTTTGGGGGGGGGGTACCATAACCGGAAAGTACCAAAAATACACCTCCTAAAGTTCGCATTTTCAATTTCCGGTTCCGACAGGAATCGAGATTTGAGAAATTGGGTTCGGTTCCGGATCTAATCAAAATTTAGGTTCCGGAACACTTCTACAAAACACCCCAATAAAAATATCACTTTAGATTTTGGAAAAAGTTGTATAAATTAGTAAGTATAGTTAAAAACCAGCAGTGACCATGTTGAATCCATCCCGAGTGCTATTCCTACGTTGCCAACGCCATAGTCCTTCACGAATGTAATCACATATCGAAGCAAGCTCAAAACTGAAAGACGTATTTTTGTTTTTATAAAAGCTAAAGCTTTGGGTAAAGTGAAGGGAATTGCTATGCTTTCAAAAAAAATTACAAAAATTCATTTTTGAGACAAAAATATTTTTTAAGATTTTTTAATTTTATTTTTTAATATTTTTTGATCCTTTTTTTAGGATTTTTGGTCTAGTTCAAACCAAATTCCAGCAAGGGCGGCGCCAGGGTGGGGGGGGGGGGGGGGGGGGGGGGGGGGGG
>JAQIYK010000294.1:0-15922 GCA_034700465.1 Rotylenchus robustus
GGGGTGGATCGAACTGTTTGATATTCGATTTTTTGTCGAACATTCTTAAATAAAAGAATCACAAAATTTAGAAAAAATTTGGAGATTTAAAATTTTTGAAAAATTTACATGAAAATTTAAGAGGATTTGACGGTGCTGCCAGGAAATTTTTGCTTAGTTATTAGGTGTATTCATTCCTTTTAGAAAGTTGTCCATTTTTTGTGGCGAATTCTTTTAATTTAATTTGTGGCGAGTTTTTTAATTTTATGTTTTTTAATTAGGTACCTTATTAGCAAACAATAACAGTATACCATTTTGAGCCACCCTGGGAACTGCGAAGCGCGCTCGCACACCTCCACCGTGACACGCATGCGGCGGTTCGCGTACTTCAGCTTGATCAGCATTTTGAGCGCCATGCTCAGCTTGTCCGTACCCAGCAGGTCCGCCAGTTCGCGCACACGGTGCGCGCTTTTCAACATGTCCTTTGATGGGATGATAGAATATATTGTATAATGTATACATACAGATACAGGGCCGTCGCCAGTATTTTTTTCGGGGTTGGGCCATGAAAATTTTTTGGTAACGTTTTTTCGCACCGAAAGTCGATTCTTATGGGTGTATTTCTCCCTAAAATTGTTAAATTTTGGCATTTCGGAGGGGGGAATTCCCCTTCCCCCCTAGCTACGAGCCTGACACTTGGTTTTAGAATATATTTGCTATTAGGGGTGGATTGAAAATAGAAGAAAAAAAACTCAAAATCTATACCCAATTTTTAAAAGTCGAAGTCGAAAAACCTAGAAAATGTCGAAATCTAAATTTCGGTCCATCCAAGAGTGTAACCAGGAAAAATTTTCGGGGGGGGGGGAATCCAAAATTTTTTGGCGACCTGTTTTTTATTCGAGCCGAAAAGTCGATTTTTAGGGGTGTATTTTTGGTTTGAGAGCTCAATTTTCATTGTTTTGCGGCTCCGCGCGAAAAAATTTCGCTAATTTTGAGTACTAAAAGGGAAATTTTAGCGAAAAAACTATAGTTTCGCGGCGCCGATAGGCGCATTTTTAGCGATTTTTGAAAACAAGAGGGGGGACCCTATTAAAAATTTTTAATTTTTGGCATTTAGGGGGGGGGGATTCTCCCCTCCCTTCCCCCCTGCCCCTGGCTACGCCACTGCCACTGGATCCATCTCTGGGGGATTAGCGCCCTATAGGCCCCCTGGCGATATTCTGGTGGTTCGTTTTTCCGTCCAACCGGTGTAACAGCTTTATTTAACTTGGGGTTAATCAATGGGCACCTAACACATTATATTATCAATTTTTAATAGAGGGGACACTATTAAACATTTTAATTTTTGGCTTTTCGGGGGGGATTCCCCCCCCCGTTACTGGCCTGGTTTATAATATATACCTTGATGAGCGTACTGAGCATATGCGGAAGAGGGCCTGGCCCGTAGTGCACAACTAATGCTTTCAGCTTGTCCCGACACAGAAATGGACCGCAAAAACAGCCCGCGTTCACGTACACCACCGGAAGCCAGAGATCGCCTAAATAAATAAAAATATATATATAATTTCTATGGTTTCAGATGGTATATATGTTTTTTTTAAACTCGAAACCTTTAAAATATATTCGAAATTCCCTGTAAAATTTAACCAAAAACCTGTATATTTTTAAAGATTTACAAAAAATAAACGCTTTATCCAACAGATAAAGCATTTATTTGTTTTCGACTGCTAATCATTACTGATAATATAATATCAAATTTAAAAAATCACGAATTTGCTGTTTTCGAATTTTTTCTTGTATATTTTTTTAAAATATATTTGAAATTCCCTGTAAATTTATCCATACACCACCTGCATGTTTTTAAGTTTTTTATCCAAAAAAAACAAATTAATTGTTTTCAAGGTGCTGATCGTTAGCGATAATATAATATCTATCAAACATAAAAATCTTCGGATTTGCTGTTTTTCTTCGGTTTTTAATATTTTTAGAAAAAACATTTACCTTTGAGCCACATGTCGCTGAGAAAGTGCTTTTTGTTCTCCTGGAACACGGAGGTGCGACGGGAAGTGAATGTGTGCTGCAGGTTGACGCGATCGTTGAGCGGAGGCGGAATGCGGATGGGCGCAGTCGAGTAGTGCAAACCGGCGAGTGCCGCATCGCGGGCAAATCCACAACGGAACAGTTCGGGGGAGCTTAAAACAAAAATTGAAGAAAAACAAAAATTGGATAAAAGCTAAGTTAATAATAACTTTTCTAAACCTTTATAAAAATCTTCAAAAAAGATCAAGTTTTTTTAAAAGCAAACTTTATGAAATATATTTTGGCCGGCCGATGCGGATGTTCGTCTCGCGAACAGTGCACCCAGATCAGATGTTGGTGACTGCGCACAATAGCGCCCGGGTAGAAGACAGTTGGATCGTCGTCGTCTTGGACCTTTAATTATTTTTGCGCATTTTCAATTTATGGTATTCCTCTTTTGGATTACGACTTTGGTATTCATAAATTTCGGTTTTTGTGTATGTTCGATATTCGTACAAATGTGTAGTAGAGCTAAGAATTTTAGAATGAAATCGAGACTATATTAGAAAAATGTTCAATTTTTGAATATATATTTTTTCCAATTTTGATTCATTCCCAAAAATTACCTCACAATAGCGCACACACTCCAGCTTCTTCTGGGCCATCTTCGGCAAGTCAAAGAATGTGGTGTCAGTCGCCAGACTAAACAACATGATGACCGCAGCATGAGGCAAATATGGGTTGTCGTCAGGCGCGGGTGGTACAAAAAACGGGGCAACCTGGAAAAATTTTGGGGCCATAGTGAATTTTCAAGAAATCAATTTTTTAGCAACCGGCGCCGACGTGGTCGCGTCGATGCATTGAATGCTATCATCTGCTGAACAGCTTGCACTTGCCGTGATTGTGTCCACAGAGTGCTGTTGCATCAGATCGCGCAGTTTGAAGCGCAGCTCGCTGTACGAGAACGACGAGTCTGTCATATTCATGCCTGAAATTCAAATAAAAATGTGTAAAGTTGATTTTGTATGAGTGTATGAGTATGAGGTTTGAGGTATACAGGGCCGTCGCCATGATTTTTTTCGGGCGGGGGGATGAAAATTTTTTGGTGTTGTTTTTTATCCTTATTGTTAGGGGTGTATTTTTATTATTGCACAGAAAATTTCGATTTTTAGGGGTGTATTTTTGGGTTGAGAGCCAAATTTTCTTAGTTTTGCAGCGCTGATTGGCGCGCGCTTAATTTTTTGACGGATTTTGGGTTCATAAAGGGAGATCCTATTGAAAAAATCATAGTTTCGCAGCACCTATAGGTGCCGCGGCGAAATTTTTTTTTTGTGAATTTTGAAAACAAAAGGGGCGACCCTATTGAAAATTTTTATTTTTTGGCATTTCGGGGGGGGCATGATCCCCCTGGCGACGGGCTTGTTCGTTATTAAAAATGGTTTAATGTTAATTTTATTTTGCTACTTTTCAATTGCAATATACATAATACATACTTACCTACTGCTTTGCTATCGTTTGTTAACAAATTATTACATAATTAATTCAAAATAGATATCGTGACATCGGAGGAATTGACAAGCGGTTAGCAATGTTGAATGTCAATTTACAAAAATTAGATGGTATAGTCTAAAAAATGTATTAATTTTTTATTGGTAAAATTTTTGATTTAGAAAGCTTGTCGGATGTGCGAGAGACTACCAATGGAGTCATCCAACCAATAATTCAAGATAGCACTCAGAATGTTGTTCTGTGGCAAAAGAAGCGACTGAACGAATTGAAAGGAAAATTAAAGAACCAATATGATTTTGCACTTTGTTTTATCAATTCTAAAGACGAAGTTATACGGAACAGTAAGATAGATACAGAGATAACGAAACAAATATTTATGCTAATTTCTGTCTTAAGTTTGTCAACGGCTTGCAACATGGGTTAGACAGGTATGTCATATCCGGCCATTAAAATTAATAAAAAAAATAAGAGAGATATTTAAAGCTAGAATTGATTGGAACCAAGAGATTTATTATTTGTTATTACCATTATTTTTAGGATATTCCATTTATTCACTATCCTCAATTACTATTTAACAAATATTTAACTGATTTGTTGTAGGCTTATCAACGATTACACGATACGAACAAACGTGTTATGTGCTTTGAGGAGAAATTTACAGGATTGCGCCAAAGATTGGATTTGACACGGCAAATTAAAGAGGCTCCTAACATATATATGGCTGCTGTTCCTGAAGTTATCCGAAGAGAAGCGCTTAAAAAAGAATTCAATCTTTGGATGAATGCTTACATTGGAAAGGCTTCATCATTTATCGATGATGAAAACAAAATTCGCCAACAATTTTATGGAAAATTAGAAAGGCATTTCTTGCGTCAACTTTTTCCTGGGATGAATGAAACAATACCTCAGTTCGCGCCTCAGACATCGCCGAAAATTGATGAGGGCATCCCAAAGGTGCCCCCTTCGCACTTGCATGAGCTAAGAAAGGTAAAGTATTACTCTATTAATTATCTATAGAAGCTATATCACAGCATCGGTGGATATTCTGATCGAAATAAAACATTTTTATACTTATTCAGATGTTTCCCGAAATGAAAGATTTACTTTGCATCGGTGCTCCGAGATTATTCAGTCGACTAAACATTGCTGATCCTAGTTCACCTGCCATAAACATCCAATCAACACAAACTCCTACCGCCATGGGATTGCATCGTGAGGAAAGCTTTTATGTAAATGATAAAACTTCAAACATCGATGTGATGAATAAAAATTTTCCATCAACTAACTGGTTAAGGTACATTTCCATTTTTAATTAATTATTATATCAAAAAATTTAAGCGATGAAAGCATAGGTATTTCACCATCTTGTGGAGCAACAAACTTTATGACAATGAGTAGAGCGGGTGCATTTGCAAGTTCTAGTTCTTTGCACTCGATTAGCGGCATGGAGTTGCAATCACCACAAGAACTTGGCCCATTAAACGAACATTTTAACATCGCAAGCAAGATTGTGGCAGAAGTAAGCAAAAGTTTAAATAATTCGTGATTTATTATTTGTGTAGGGAAGAAGCTCAATGTCACCTCTCCAACCAAGTGCTCCGATCGCTATACCTTCCAATACACAATTAACTAACATCACGGATCCCATTGAGTCTCTTGGTTCCAACCAATTTAGCACACCAGACGACACATTTGGAAGTTTTGGGTCTAATAGTGGAAGCCGATATGTCAACGTGCGACAGCCTAATTCGGTAAAATCAATTGCCCCTCACTCTAAAATCTCAATTCGGTACTACTGAACCTGTAAATTCGAAATTGAAATTAGATCAAAATTTTTAATCAGCCATCTTAAAATAATGAATAGGTTAAAATTTGCTTTTTAAATAAAACATTCAACTGGCAACTGGTACTTTCTCGAATAGAAGTTGGTTTTACTAAATTTGAAAATTAATAATTTCGGTTTTTGTATATTATATAGGTCAAATAGGTCTCATTATTCAACTTTACAAAATTTTAGTCTCGTCAGCAAATATTTCATTGTTCTCCTAAAATTACTAGACCAAAAATGTTGTTACGGTCACGAGATCCTCAAATGATCCACAGAGAGGAAGATGAGGTAGGAAACTTATTCTACAGGACAGGGTGACATCTAATTATCTAACATATCCTAATTAAAATTTTAATCGGTTTTCAAATATATTATTCCATTTTTAGAGTATCAGCAATGAAGAGCAACAATTGGGACCAAACATAAAAAACCCCGTTGATAACGCCGCTAATTATCACGCAAAATTAACAAATGTACAAAACGAACTTAGGGAATTATCGGAGGTAATTTTCGTAAAAAGTCGCGAAACTAAAAATATATCTTTGGTAGACGTTTCTTTCTCTTCGTCAAAACAGTGAAGAATTGCGCACAATTGCCATGGCATTTTTTGATGATCCAACAGAAATTACGCATAAAATCGTGGAATTTATCAACACCAAGTGCTCAGCCACCATTAAATCACAACAAATACATTTGGAAGAAAAACATGCTGAAATAGTGCTTGAAATGAAGCAGCAATTCAAAAAACAAACTGAACAAATCGTTAAAGAATTAGAGGTAAATTTAAATCTTGAATAGAAAAAATAGAGCTTCCAAAAATTTGGAAAAAAAAGAGCCACAACATAGTTTTTAAAAGCTTAAAAATTGAAAGCGCCTTGGAATTTACAAGTTGAAAATATTAAGCATGTACCGTTGTATGTAGCCATTATGTGCCCATAAATTAGACATTAATAAGGGTTGTGATTTTGATTTTACAGACAAAATTGCAAAAATTAAATAGATGACTAACAAATATTTAGCATGAGCGAGATATCAATTTGCAAAAAGAACGGGAATTAAAGGAGCAAAGAGTTATTGTGTCCCAGCAGAATGATGATTTAACTTCATTATTGCGCCAAAGGGATGAATTAATCGCAAAAACCAAAGAACTCGAAGAAAGCATCAATGCTTCTGTTCATATCGAGAAAAAGAGGGAGGAAGAGGAATCTTCAATACAGATTACTTCATTAGATGGTTATTTATTTTTTGCTATTTATATAATTTATCATTTATAGATGCGCAAGAACTCTCTCTAGCTGTTTCTTCTTCAGCAATTGAGGAAATTCCTAAGGAAACAGCGACATTATCTCCTCCTGGTAGCGACGAAGACGATGGGGTCGCCAGGCTGAAGAGTTCGCGATCATATGGCACACAGACCAAAATCCGTAATAAAGATATGCAGTCTTTTGTATCGCTAAACGAGGTGTTGTGTTTATTCTAACGCCCTGATTATTATATTGATATAAATTACAATATAGGTGTACGAAGGTTGCGGAGCCTTGATCATATGGAATCCCAATTTCAATGCTTATGTGGCTAGAAGGTAAAAGATTGCAAAATGGTGAATCAATTTTATCATTTATTGTTTAGCACGACTTTACCCACTTCGCCATACATTGTCAAGGACAGCAGTTTTGAAAAATTGGGTGTTCGCCGACCACCAAGACCTGTTCAGCAAAGTGATACCAATTCACCAGCTTACACTTCCACACCAGCTCCACGTTCATGGATGTTTGTTCACGTGGAGAGCATTGAATTGTGCCAAATACGCAAGCAGGCAAACCGGTAGGGGTATAGTTTTCTTCGATTTTCTTTAAATTTATTATATGCATTTTAATTACAGATACAATCTCCCAATGGATACTCGATTCTATCGCATTTCGGTGCTGCCCATGCCTGGTGAATTTGTGAATTCGACCTCTATGAGCTCAGCATCGTCTGTCAGTTCATCTAAACGCTAGTCACCAATATCCGATACTGCTCAACTGAAGTAAAGATGCGTGTATTTGTATTTTATTTATGTTCATTCTCTTTCAACAAAAATCTATTTCCATATAATACATAATTTACTTCGCCTTTACTCTTATACATATTGCATTTGAATACCTTCCATTGTATATCACTTTTCTCTTCTCTGCTCGCCTACTTCATTTTTTTCTATTATGATATGAAAATGTACACACTTTGATTGGAATATTATGCACATAAAAGTCGATAAAAATAACAAGATGATCATTGATCAATTATATTTTTGGTATTTTGTAATTTATCACACATAGCCAAACATCGACAAAAAACGTATTCACAAATTCAAAATTGAAATTTCAGATTAAAAAAACGAGGAAATGATTGTGGGAGAATCAAAAGAAGATGAACAATGCATTGTGGCAGAAGTATTTGATAAAGCTTTCGGAATCCGTGTCAGGTATATATTCAAACAAGACCTTATTTATAACTTTTTATTTTATCGAAAATAGTTTCTGATGTTACTTTATAAAATGTTTTTGTTTAAATCAAAGTGAAAATCGAATTTTAGTAAGCCGAAGGTTGCGCTTGAAACGGTGAATGCCTTCTGTTCCGGAGTGCCAAAGGTGAAGCTGGGCGAGTTGAGTACCAAGGTGGCACCTCGCGATGAGTGGATCACAATGGGCGTGGTGGTGGAGAAAAGCGAGAGCAAAAAGAGCGTAAATGGAAATGAGTACATGGTGTGGAGGATGTCAGATCTTACGGTGAGATTTATTAGTGCAATTCCTTGATAAAGATTGAAAAAATTAAATGAGCATTTGGTTGACCTTCAACGGTGTTTGATCAAACAAGGAAATTTAGATTTTTGTTCTAAAATCCCTGCAAAACGAAAATATACCCATAATTTTGTTATATATATATATATAATATAAGTTTTAAGTTTGGTGGCCCTTCCGTAAAAGTTCTTCTATTCGGTGACTGCGTTCGACAATATTGGAAACTTCAAGTAGGAATCGCACTTTTGCTGAATAATCCTCAATGGGCGGAGTCGACTAATGACGAAAATGAAGGTGAAATAATTTAAATAAAAAACAAAAACGATTAATTGATCTATCTCTTTAATAAGTGCTCCTTAAACTCACTAAAATCGGCCAGGTTATCGAATTGGGATTTTGTCCAGACTTCGGTCATTGTCAAGTAAGATTAATATATGTTTCATTAGAAATAGATATAATATCGCTTTAATAAGTTAGGCTCGTAAAGCGGACGGAGAAGCTTGTAAGAATGCCGTGAACACCTCCGTGACAACCTTTTGCCCATTCCACATCCAACAACGTGCCCGACAGCTCTCCGTCAATCGTGGAGCACTGAACCGATCGTACAATTTGCCGCCGAAAAAAATGCGAACTTTTGAAGAACGGTCAAACATCGACTGCGCTGCATCACCAGGCGTAAAGACCGTCAGTAGAAAACAAACATTGGATGGAAAGATGTAAGCAATCTGATCTAATTTATTTTCGTTTATTAATAGTTTTTCAGCAGAAATTATTGAGATGCATTTTGAAACGTAATTTAATTGTACTGTGTCAAAAATTCAATTTATATTTTAATTTTGGAGGATTATTAAACAATTTTGGACTATATCTATATATAGTTTCCAAAAATTGGTCGTACCTTGTTTTTCGACTTTAATTTTTTGTAATTTTTGTCAAAATTTGCTCAATTAATAGATACACCAAGCCTGGAAATTCGGTTGTTCAACGAGGTGTAAATAGTAGAGTTGCAGGGATGAAAGAGAAGCAATGGGAAGAACTGAACAAACTCATCACGGAAAAAGTATTTTTTATTCAAAAATTAATTTTTTTTTTTGCGCTTTTTAGCCACTCACTTTCGGTGCAAAAAATTTGCTGTTAAAGCAACAAAAAGAAGAGAATAAAAACCCGCAGGCGACAGCTTCGGCGCCATTACTATCTGCAAGTCAAAAATCCATTCAATCTATGAGAGAATTTATTCGTTCTCAGGTGAATTTTCCTATATTCAGAGTGCTTAAATTTGATTTAAAAAAATAATTTTAGCCCAAAAAAAAGTCGTCATTGTCAACTTTGGAAAATGTGTCAACAAGCACTCAACAACGCAACGAAAACACGAGAGAACAAATGCAAATTGTATGTATATTATATGACATCTTTTATTCACTTAGAGTTTTGTCGTTGAAAACTTCAAATTACTTTTTTGTTGGAAATATATAAATCATAGGTGCGATGGGGGGTGTCCCCCCTCCGGATTCATCGTATTGAAAAATTTTTGGAAAGTGAAGCCGCTGAAAAAACGAGTCGTTTAAATGGTCAATTTTCTTCTTTTTTCTCTACGGCGCCTATCGGCACCGCCGAACCCTCCCCCATTATAATTAAAATTTTCGCCCAAAAACGGTCAATTTTCTTACCGAAATGCGACCAAAAATAGCCAAAAATTTCTCGGCAGCGCCTATCGCTATCGGCACCGCCAAACCCACTTCCCAGTCTAAAAAGATACATTGGTGAATGGCGATCGGCGAGCAAAAAAAAGGCGAAAAATTTTCGAGGAAAAAGTGACTCGTATCGGACCCAAGTGTCCGCCCCCCTCATCCCATGTCCTATCTATGATTATAAATTTAATTGAACCATTTTTAAATCTTTCTTTATCGGTTTTTATACAAAAAAGTCTAATTTTAATGGATTCCTTTTTAGAAACGTGCCGCTGAAATACTCAAAAACTCAGCAAAGCGTCCAAAACGTATGTAAACATTAATTTAACAAATTTTGGCGCCATTTTCTGATTAAATTGCTCACAGTTGGAAATCAGCAAGAGGAAACTCCGACGGGTACAAATTCAAAAGTAAAAAAGAATTCCCTTCTCGGAGGAAGTTTCACAGATGAACAGATACGTGCTCTCTTGGGCAAGAAATCAAGCCATGATAAAGAAGCCTTACAGGTCTGAAATTTAGTTGAAGTTAGCTAAAAAACTAGTTGAAGTTCATATTCATGCAATTTTTGTAACATTTACTTTACAAAAAAATAGGAAGAATTGAATCGTCAAAATGCATACTTTGACCAACGTCAAATAGAAGAACAAATTGAAACAAACACAACCTCTTTGATGGAGCTCAAGAATTGCAAAGTGGTCACATGTTCTACTGTAAGTAATAAATAGGGATGGAATAGTTAGGCATATACATACTGTAAAAATAGGCGTCTAAAATATCTTATGTGACAAAAATTTAGCGTTTTTTAAACAAAAAATACAACTTTTTTGTTCAAAATATTGTTATACGGAAAATTGCAAATTTTGTTGTAGAGCCCCCCCCCCCCCCCGTCGTAAAAGTTTGAGCCGACCCCCCGACCCCATCCCCCCTCCTTGCCCTATGGTAATAAAAATATCATATATTGCCATCTATGGCAATAAAAATATTAAATTTGGATGTTGCGTAATAATAATAATTTATTTTAGTGTGATTATACAAGCCAGCACCAGAGTACACATTGTAAATCTCTTGGCCATGAAGTGAAAAGGCATCTGGCCAACAAACGCTTCTTCAAATGCAAAATATGTCAGCGGCGAACCTTTTGTTACGATCGAATGCCCACCAAAGCTTGTTTGGTAAGAACATCCATTCAAAGTGGCCTATTCTTATCAACGTTTTGAAGGGTTGCGGTTCGAAGGAGTTTTGTCGGGTGGCGATGAGAGACGAACGGAAAGTGTTAACGGAAACTGAACACTTGAAGCTCAAAGATGAGGAGAAGAATTTCTCGGCCATCAAATAGAAAGGGTCGAATAGACACATTGTTCCGATGTATAATATAACGATCTCTCAACGATTTTTGTCCATATTGCTATTTTTGGTATCATTTTTATAATTGATAAAGGTAAGAAAAAGGGTAATAAAATGATGAAGGGTTTTATACAAATCGGCTCATTTGTTCAGATATCCAATCCATTTTCTTGCATAATCATCGACAATTCCTTTGTTCAATTTTGTTTAAGATGTTGAGCTTTTTGGCCGCTCATACTTTTGCAGGGGCCTTGTCTTCGAAGAACAGGGGATTGTTCGGTTGGTTGATCTGCCGAAGGGGAATTGGTGGATGGGGCCCTTGGCCTGTGCCGTCTGTTGGCTGTTCCAAAAGGGCGAGGAGGGCGGTGTGATTTTGATCTTCACTGACGGAGTCGGAGGGGCCGAACGGACACGGGGCCGCGACAGAGCAGGCATTTCGCACACATCCCCGCCAATCAGAGGGATGGCGGCCAGGCAAGCGACCTTACACGGTGGATAAGATTGTTGTTTAGATTTGCAGACCGTTACGGGAATTCGGTTCTCGACCTGCTTGAGATTGTCCTGCGCATTATGCAGCGACTTCTTGCCACGCCGTTTTGGTTCCATAAACTCGGCTATCACTTTAGCACACTCCGCACGCCCCACAAATTCGGCCCATTCCAGCGCCGTCAGTTGTCGCCCGTTATCCCTTCGGTATGGATCCGCACCTTCAGCATCAAAGATGATTTTTTGGTAAAGATAATGTTTAATAAAAATGGTGTTGTTTTACCTGCGTTTAACAGGATTCTAGCACAGTTTGTACGGCCCTGAATGGCAGTCTTGATCAGTGCAGTTTGTCCCAACTTGTTCATCTTGGACAATTAGAACCATGGCTGAATCGATGGAACAACAACAAATACTCACATGGTCAATCTCCAGACTCGTGAACCGTTCGATCAGCAGTTCAACAATTTGGGTGTGTCCTGAACAAAAAGTGATCTTATTGGGAAAATTATTTATCGTTATCACGGGGACTGACCAGCTTGGGCTGCATGGATCAGTGCCGTATTGCCTTCGACATCTTCCAAGTTCACGTCAATGTTTTGGTCCACACTCAACTCCTCCACAGTACTCTTCAGGCCACGAGCACAGCTGTGTATTAGCAAAGACTGAACGAGAGCGAAAAAGTTAATTGACACGAAGTTGGGGCAGTACGGGGACTTGCCTTTCCCGATCTGTCCTGAAGGTTAACGTGATGGTGAGTGTGGACGGTAGGGCATGGAGGCGAATGCAGAGGACGTCCACCACCCATGCCGATTTCTTCCATTTCATCGTCGGAGCCAGTGTGAGAGGAATGGGGCGAGTACTGCTCGCCGACGGGATGTTTCTGTTGAAGGGTGCAAACAATCTCCGGGATCACTGTCGTCATCGTGGAGAGAGTTCAAATTGTTTTGAATTCTAAAACCCAACAAAATTGCCAGACGAGCGCAAAGGTACAAAGTGTAATTTGTAGCCGAAGGAAGTGGAGGGTATATTCGGCAGCTGCTAGAAGAAGGGAGAGCGAGTGGATAAAGCGAACGGATTAAGGCAAATTAAACATTTGAATTAAAACGGACAGATAAATGTAATGAATTATTGGTTGGCTTCCTTTCATTTCCACGGTTGCCATAGAGCAAAAAAGGCGAGAAAAAATGGCGGAGAATGAAAACGAAGTCGTACAAACGAACGATGGGATAAAGGGCCAAATCGCGAGAAGACATTGGCGAGACGGTGGAGAGGAGAGGGAAAGGAGAGATTTGTATCATGGGAGGGGATAAGAGGGACAAAATGGGTGCTAATCCCCTCAAAATGAAAAGAGAACGGAGAGCCAACACCCAACACGGCGAAGTCACCGGAGTAAATTCAGCACATTATCAACTATAGGACAGGCACAAATCCCGGGAAAAAGGCGAGTGCTGGGAGGAAGGGAAACAGAAGCGAATTCAAACAGGAAAAAATACGGAGAAGGGGACGGGGAAGTAGACGGAGGAACGAATGATGGCAATAAATAAATAATATCCCCAGGAAGCAAATGGATATTAATTGTGCCATCACTGGGGTGGATTGGTTGTCGAAGGTCAGCACGATAGCAGCAAGACCATTGAGCAAAAATATCATTAAATAATAATAATTAAATGGGTGGGTGGGGATACCCGACGGCAGACACCCACACGCACTGTGGGATGGAATGCGAATCCCGATTTTATTCAAAAATACAACAACGTGTGGGAGGGGATCAAAAATGTGTGTTCTGTTTATGCATTTAATCAACTGGAGATAAATAAACATGTTGTGAGATTAGCGGAACGGAAGGGAAAGGGGGAGGGGACAATGAACAACGGTCACCGAACTGCGCAGGAAGGGAAGAGGAATTATATATGTTCAGATCAAGCAAATACCGAAGCTTGAACTTTTGTTGTTACCGTAACTTGAACAAATTGAGGTTGGGGAAGGAGGAGATTTGATGCGTAAAGGGTAACCCGTTTTCTCAGATTCTTTCTTGTTTTGATCATCAACTGGTCGCATCATGGTCAGTTCGGGTCCGTCTGGCCATGTCGGGACTGCGAAACTGGTCGATGAACTGCAGTTGTTCCTCGTCCAGGGATACTGGCCTCGGCAATGCCCCGTTCGCCCTGTGCGGGTTGTCCTCCTGCTCGTCCGGCATAGTCCTGCTGGTCGGTGACTCGCCCTCCTCCCCCGTCGTCGTCATATGACACAGTGCCACATGTGCTGCCATCACTCCGTTGGGTGGCAATGCCAACAAACAGTCCCCGGCGCCGCCGTTCAACGCAATGGTCTCCTTGCTGCCCCCGCCAGCGCATCCGCCGTTTGCCCCAAGTGAACTGCTGTTGTTGCGAATTTGGGAGTAGGGCGAGGCAATTTGGGTGTAGCGGGAACCCCGATGCTGTTCAAGGGCCGTGTGGGAGAGACGATGTCGAGTGTAGCAGGTGTGCAGCACGGACTGGACCTCCCGGTTGGTGAAGCAGTAGATGATGGCTACAATTCGATAATAGATATGTCATGGTAAAGTATTCGGAACCCTCACCAATCATGAATCCTTGGTACATGTAGGTGAACGAGGCACAGTAGGTCCATATGGCAAAATACTGTAAGAGAAAGTGGTTAATATTGATAGAGTACGATGATAATGGGGAGAATACCGTAATGTTGTCCTGAGTGGGCGAAAATGGGATGGTCTGCATGATGTTGGGGATGCCCAACAGTGGGATCAACATCAGGGCGGCCTTCACTGATTTCCTTGAATCGAATCATTGAATTTGTAATCCACGCCCTTGCTTTGGGGTCCAAAACTCACTTCATCCGTTCAATTTCACTGGAAGAGTGCGAGTCGCGCACCTTCAGCCACAAAACTCGGATCACGTTGAAGATGAAAAAGGTGTTCAGCTGAACAAAACAGTCCAAATATCGTTGAACTCATTTCCTGATACAAAATCACCACTTACCACAAGCTGGGCCAGCCTTGGCCCGTCCAGGATCCAAAACTCCGCCTCCAAATAATAGGATCCCAGACAGCGCTCCAATTTCCCTTCTTTCTTCACCAGCAACATGATCAACCAGCCGAAAGTGTGCACGAATGGGACACCTGGAGATGGGGAAGAGAAATAGCGAAAGGGTGAGAGAAAGAGAGAAAAGACAAGAGAACACAGAAAAAGGAGAGAATGAGAGTGAATACCGTATCCAATGATCAGACAAGAGAACACAGAAAAAGAAAGAATGAGAGTGAATACCGTATCCAATGATCAGATAGGGCCACAGTCTCGGGTTGGTGTTGAATACCGCGAAGACGAGCTGGTTGTGCAGATACAGACCCTAAAATTTGCAATGGAAAATTGCTTGATATACAATGAGAAGGAAAGGTTAATTAACCTCCAGAAACATCCACCAGAATTCCACCGATTTGAAGTATTCCAGCAGAAAGAACATCAACTCGCAGACGAACTTCTGAAGGAGACGAACTTATTATCAATAGATAAGATGATGATCAGTTTAATGTGGTAATTTGACGGAACTGACCATTGTGTTGATTGTCTTGCCCTGGGGATTGACAAGTTGCTGGTGGCCCATTCGATCGGTGAAGATCAGATCGATGTACAGGACGAGGCGGATGAGCACGACGGCGAGCAGGGCGACCATCAGGTGAAGATGGAGCATGTTGCGGAACACCCGAAGACGCCTGAACACACAGAAAATGAGCAGGGAAAGAAGAAAATCTCCACCATAATTCATCACAAACTTTTTGGCGAAATTAAGAAAAGAAAATTTATTGGAAAATTGTTCTAAAAATTCCTAAAATTTCCCAAATATTAAAGTTGTGGTTTTTGTAATTTGACGACTAATAATTAAAAACCAACCGAAAACAGGAGAAAATGGCAACACCAAAGATCAGCGAGATCAGAGACAGGCCAAGCCCAACAAACTCCAATTTTCGCGCATTTTTCGCAATGTCCTGGGCCACCTTTTAAACAAATTGAATGATTGGACAATTTGATCAAAGTACACTCTTTTTTGGTCTTACCAGCAGAGTGTCATTGTCCATGTTCTGCATAATTTCCACCACCTAAAGGAATTTTGTAATTAAGTTTAGATTATTGATTGATTGATTGATTAATTATTTGCCTCCTGCGTGAAGCACATGGTGAAGTTGGTCCATCCGTGCGGTCTCGAAAAGTCCCCGTCCGACTTGCCCATCCAATTGCCGGACGAATGGCATATTTTGGTGATGGACTCTGTGGAAC
>JAQIYK010000295.1:0-15883 GCA_034700465.1 Rotylenchus robustus
TCAATTTTTTTACTTTTTTACCCTTTTTTAAGCCTTATTTTCTTGCTCCAAACGCTTTTTAGGCTTAAAACCGAGTAAAAAAGCTAAAAATTGATTTTGATTGATTTTGGCTTGAATCTGAAAATGGGGTACCTAAACCATACTATTACCCCTTGGGATTCGGGCGGCAACCCTGGTATAACCCGATCGTGTGGGTTCACAAAGTTATTTCTGTTATTGACTGACATAGTCATGTTCAAACTGTTGCTGCATATTTTTTCGAATGCATGCCTGCCTCCATATGGGGGTAGACCCAAAAGACACCCACTCAAAAGACTCCCAGCCCAAGACTCCACCACAAAATATTATATAATTTTTTACTTTTCTAAATTATATCCCTCTTTATAAAAAAACAAAAAATGTCACCTTGCACGGGAAGGTTCTCGAATCTCGAAATTCCCGGTTGGCGTTAAGGGGCCGGACTTATTAGTGCCGGTGCCAACGGCATGGTCACGGACACGAATTTTCCTATCCGTGTCCGGATATATCCATGGGGTCCGGGTCCATAAGTATCTGTATCAATTTTTATCCGCCCAAATTTTAGCCATATCTTAAATTTTAAAAATTTAGATTTTTAGGGGTGTATTTTAATTGTTAATATATACGGATATCCGCGGATATGCCCTCAATATCCGTATCCGTCGAAATATCCAAAAAATCATATCCATCCGCCCGCCATCCATCCGTGCCCGCGGATAACGGATATCCGTGACTATACGCAGCAATTGAGCCTAATTTTTTAATTCAGTTTCAGTGTGTTTTTCCGTTTTTCGAGCTTTTTATCTGCAGGCGAATTTGTTTCAAAAAAAGTTCATTTCAAAATGGTGAATTGGTGGCTAGTGGCTAGCCGAATTGGCGCCGCTAAATTTAAAAAAGTTCGGAAATCAAAAATGATAAATCACCATTTTTGTAGATGGATTTTATTTAAATGCTGGGGTGGCTGGGGCTGTTGTTTTTTTGATAGCAACTGCCTGCTTTTCATTGTTGCTTTGCTTATTTGAAAATGAACATAAAGCAGATTTTTGAAAAAAAGCACAGATCTGTTATTTTTTAATTTTTGAAGTACCTAAAATTTAGGTTCTAAATATAGAATTTTTTACATATTCTTCTGAAATTGCTAACATTTGTCATTTATTCTTCATCAATCAGCAATTGGTCGATGAAGAACAAACGCCAACGGAAAGTACTTATTATATCCAAAATTTGCTTCCAAAGCTAATCATCATTTTAAGGCTGTGGAGGCTGGTGTTCGACAGAATTATAAATTGGACAAATTTGAGAGGAAAAACGATGCACTGTTCGAATTCTACAAAAAACAAGCAATTGTTACGCCCTCCGAATGGGAACAGTTCCGGGCAAGTCTCGTAGCGGAGTTGCCGGCATCGTTTCGCATACAACGGAGTCTCCGGTGAGCAAAAGTTGAAAAAAAGGTCGACCACATTCTCAGGGTTTAAATCGGCACTAACTACTTGCAAATATGGATTTTTTGAAAAACAGCAAAAATCAGCTTGGTCCACCTTCCACCTGGTTGCAAAAATTTTTGTTTGGTCCCCCAAATGCCTTTTTTACATTTTTAATAATTAAACACTAGCTTTTAAAAAAAGCGAAAAATTCAAAACTCATATGTATTTGTAAGTTGTAACTAGTAACTAGTGCCTTTAAATTTTAAATCCAACTCTAATCTTCATTAATTCAACTCTAATCTTCAACTCTAATACGAAAATCATTTGGTTTAATTTTTTGGAATACATATTATTTTTGATATGCATTTTGTAAACTGGTATTTTCAAACTTTTCATAACTGTACATTGTACATTACTTGGCATTGGCTCATTGGCATGACTGGAAATCGAAAAATAAAAACGTATAAAAAACGAACCCGGGAGTTTTTTGTATAGTTATTTCCCGAGTTATGATATTAATTGTTTTTAAATTTTTAAGCGAACGCAACTGTCTGATGCACTATCTTGAGCAGCGATTTATCAAGCAAATCTCTTCAATAGAAAAAAGTGAGGGGCCTGAGTGCGGCATCCACGCGCCAAAGCCGATTCCATTTGTTCCTTATGCGTACCAAACAAAAATGACGAGGGCAGCTATTCGATCCCACCCAATCCTGAAGGAGTTCCACCAATTTTTGGTCAATGAAACTGAGCTGGTATGACCCATTTTCTTATTTAAAGAACCTAAAACTAAAAAATTAATCAAAAAAAGTCATTCTCAACCAATGCTTGGTAGCGTCCTCAAAAAATCTTTTTCTATTTAACCAAAGTCTTTAAAATATATATACATTAAATAAAAAATTACAAATTTACATAAATCCAAAGGACTTCATCAAATTTCCGAATACATGTTGTTCAAAACCCTCGTGTTTGTCTTTTCAATTTAAACAATTTATTTAAATTTTTAAGGGAAATATTAGTCGACAAGAGGCGTGCAGCATGGTGCCCCCATTATTGCTCGACATTCAGTCTCATCATAGGTTGTTCTTTGTTCTACAAATCTAATAATACTATCACACTTTTACTTTTTTAAAGAATTTTAGACGCTTGTGCAGCGCCGGGCAGCAAAACTATGCAAATAATTGAACTGATGCATGAAAACTGTTCTAATCCCGGTAATGATAATTTATTTTTTTGTTTTCAAAATTTTTCCATTTTAGAGGGCATTGTGGTGGCCAATGACAACGACTATAAGCGGTGTTATTTGTTGGTTCGCCAAACTCTCAAGCGATTGCCAACCGCGAATGTGGTGGTGGTGAGCCATGATGCGGCCCAATTGCCGACAATTGTTGATGCACAACAACGACATGTACTTTTTGACCGAATACTTTGCGACGTCATATGCAGGTTTCTATTTGTCACTTTGTTCGAATTTTACATTGGAAAACAGTGGCGATGGTACTCTGCGTAAAAATCCGGAAGTTTGGAAGAGTTGGGACCCGCTGAAAGGTTTATTTTTCATTTTATTTTCCCAAAATTTTTCTACTTTAGCCGTCAATTTGCACAAACTACAACTTCAAATTGCGCGCCGTTGTTTGGAGTTGCTGGAGGAAGGCGGATTGATGTGAATTTGTTTCAATTTAAAAGTGTCACACATATACATATATGTAAAATTTCAAACAGGACTTACTCCACTTGCTCATTGAACCCGGTAAGAAAAGCAATCCATATATGGGTCCTTCCAAAATGCTGCAAAAGAATCTCATTTTTGGCTCAAATTCTAATTCATCACAGATATTTTAATTTTACTCCAAATTATAGATATTATAATTTTGCTCCGAAACCAACTGTTATTTTTTGGAAAACTACAAGGAAAACCCCTAAAAAATAAACCTGGTTTTTGAGGACAGATTGAAATTAATGGAATTTTTAAAATTAGATTATAAAGTGAATTTTTAGCTTGAAGATGAAGCAGTAATTGCACAACTTTTGCGTAACTACAGTGGGAAAGTTGAACTTGTAGATGTGTCTGATCGTTTGCCAGAACTGAAGAGGAGGTCCGGAATATCCAATTGGAAGGTATAAAAAACAGGATGAAATTGAGTTTGGTATCCATTTTTGTCTAAAGGTGTTCGGCAAGAAGATGAATGTGATTGAATCGATCGAAAATGTGCCCGAAGATACCAAACGCTACTTCAAGCCGTCGATGTTTCCGCCAACTCCGGAAGAAGCCGAAAATATGCATTTGGAGCGCGCATTTCGCATTTTGCCACATTTGCAAGATTCGGGTGGATTTTTTGTCGCAGTTTTACAGAAAATCAAACTGACTACAAATTTGGCTAAACAACAGCCATTTGAAGTTGGCGAAACTGGTCCCGGAACAATCAAATTGTCAGCACCAAGGTAGTCACTAGAGACAGGACTGGAGGTTCGGGCGGGATTGTTCGGGATAAATCCCCATATTTTGCATCGGGATTTTTCGGGATATTTGTTTTTTATTTTTGATACACATAGTTTTTTTTTGATGATTTTTGCGTATGGCAATCACTAATTAAATTGTTAATTAACTTATCACTTCACTTATCGCAATTTAAATTCATGCGAATCATAAAACATCATCATTTATTATCATTTTTTAATTCCTTTTAAAAATTTATCTCACCTTGACAAATACTTTTAAGATTATTTATTGGCTTGTCTGCTTGTCTCATATTACTTTCACCTCAAAAACAAAAAAATCGATAAAAAAAAATCATTTTCATATCATTTGATAGAATTATTATGGACTATTGTTTTGCAAATAGTGCCCAAATTTCATTTAAAAAATTGCTCATTTTATGTTTAATTTTTAGATAATTTGTAATGGGAGAGGATTCGGCGGTGCCGATAGGCACCGCCAAGAATTTTTTACAAATATTTTACATTCTGATAAGAAAATTGGCCATTTTTGGTCGGATTCATTTTAAAATTTTTCGGAACGGGATTCAGGATCTCCAATTTTTTCGGGCGGGATTTTTCGGGATAAATCCCGATCCCAAAAAGTATAAATTTTTTCGGGACAGGATTCGGGACGGAATTTTTCGGGATCCCGCCCGAAAAATCCCGACGGGATCCCGTCCCGATCCGGTCTCTACTAGTCACTATCACTATATATAGCTTATATACCGCTGCCTTCAGAAATCTAATAAATTTAAAATTTGTAAATTTTTTAATTTAATTTTAAAAAATTAAATTTGTTTTACGGAAAAACCTAAATGGCGAAGATAAAACCAAAAATTTTGAACTTGAATTGAATGATGATTTTTGGAATTTTGTTCTTAGAAAGCAGCCTTTTTCGGCAAAGCGAGCAAGATTCGAGAACAAGGAAGATCCATTCGTCTTTTTGGAGGAAAACGATCAAAACAATGATGGACTCGCACAGGAACTGAACACCCATTTCGGCATTTCCCCAGAGCAGTTCCCTCACGCTAATTTGCTTGTTCGCTCGCGCAATACTGAGAGGAAAAAGGAAGTGTATTTTGTGAACAGTGCGACAAGAGACTTTTTGAAGTTCAACGCGGACAGATTTCGAATTGTAAGTTATAAGTTAATCCCACGTCGAGTATGACACTTTATCAACATTTAAAAATATTTTAAAAATATAATGTCTAACTTAAGGTCAATGCCGGTGTTGGAGTGTTGAAGAAGATTGTGTCAGAAAAAGTAGCGGCATGCCCTTACAGATTGAAGCAGGATGTTAGTGGTTTCACTTTCTAAAAATAAAACAATAAGTTTAAACTTTTTGAAGGGACTACGAGTGCTTCTCCCATTCATCACCAAAAGGGTTGTCGACATTCCCGCGGAAGCATTGATCAAAATATTGAAAGGGAAAGGAGGCGAAAAGGGCACAGAAAAGCACTCCCAATATTTGCCAATAACCGAAATTAACGACTATGAAACACTTTTCAAAGGTTTATATTATTTTAAAAGGAATCAAAAATTTAAATAAATTTTAAAAATACTGTTTGTCATATAAAAACCCCAAAATCGGTAAAGAACTACTGATTAGGAATAATCGAAGTCTCAATCAGAGGTCGAGCCGAATTTCGTTTTCGATTTTTTCCGGTGTTTTTTCGATTGGGTTTTCGGATTTTGTCATTTGGTCTAAGCTCTGGTCTAAAGTCTAAAATGAAATAATCACAAAGCATATTAAATGTTGTTAATTGTTAAGGTATTGACTCGGGCAGCATTTTGCTCCGCTTTGAGCATGGTTCTCTGAAGAAGGAGCTGTGTGCTTGGATAGGTGCCAACTCGGTCAGTGCCTTTGTGGCGCGCGAGGAGAAACTGCACCTGCTGAGCCTGTTGGGCGAAGACACGACCAACCTGTTGGTCAATGATGCCACCACTCGCCGGGAGAAGGCACTCCGTCTGATAGAAAAAGAAGAAAAGGAAGAAGAAAAATGAGTGATTTTTATTGATTTTTGTTTGTTTGTTGAGTTTGGATTTTATTGACAAAGTTTCTTTTATCATTGGTCAATTTCAATTATCGGTTTAAGAAATCAAATTTATTGAATTTATTCTTTGAAAAATGTAAATTTATAGATTTAGCGGCATATGGCTTCAAAGGGTGGCCCTCGAGCTCTCGGCTCCGATGGGACAGATTTTAAGCACCGGCAAAGGATTGCCGCTTCAATAAAGCTCAGGTGAACAAATTGTTAAATTCAAAGAGGAGTCAAAATTTGGTAGAAATTTAGTGTCAGAACGGCCAAAAAAGTGTAAAAAAGAAAGTTTTTGTTCCAAATCAAAAAATGTAACAAAAAATATCGGATAAAGAAAGAATTGGTACTTACCAATTAACAGGGGGGGGGGAAAATAAATAAAAAGAGGGGGGGGGGGCAACAAAATAACAAGGGGCAAGCCAAAAATGCACTTGACACTTGACCCCTGTTATTTTGTTGCCCCTTTTATTTATTTGTCCCCTGTTAACTGTTAATTGATAAGTACTAAGAATTGAATAGGGAAAATTGAGTTCACTGAAAATTGAGTTCAGTGTCCAGTACAAGTTCTACCTCAAAATGCTCTTTCTGCTCCATTCCCTCATTCTGCTGCCAATGTGGGCAAAGGTGGGCGGCGAGCTTTTGTTCAGTGAGGATTTTGGTTTTCTGGAAAAACCTGATCTCTGGCGACAGCTTGACCTGCCTTCAGCATATCCGTATGTTTTAGCAAATTACAAATAGATATTTAATTGATAAGTGATAAGTACCAAAAATGGGTTTTGATAAATAAACAAATCAACAATGCCTTCAGTTGGGAGTATGTGTGGTGTCTCTCCTTCATTCCAATTCTGTTTGCTCTGTTCTCATTCCCTAGAAACAAGGTTGGTTGCCTTTTTTGGGGAATGCTTTATTTATCTTTTCAAATTTTGCAAAATGTCCAAAACAGTCAAAAAATGTTCAAAAATGATGTAATAATTTTTAAATTATTGAACACTGAAAGAGTTTTGCAGCCTTAATTTTTTAATTTTTGAGAAATTGAATATCTGGATAAAGTATTCACCAATCCTTTCTAATAACTTGAATATTTTATATGATTTTTTTAGGCCTTTCTGCTCAAAATTCACTATTACGGCCAATTTGTGTTCGGCCTCGTGCCCGCTTGCATTGGAATTGGGGTAAATTGCCATTTTTATTTAAAGATTCAAAATAATTTGTTTATTAATTAATTTAGAGTCAATTGCCTGAATTGGTGGACTTTATGAGGCATGGTGAAAGCAGCAAAACACCGACCTTCAAAGGCCATTTTCCAATGGTAAATGCAGTTTAAATGTAAATGCAATTTAATACATTTGTTATTTTTGCTAATTAGGTTGTACTCTGGTACCTGTTCTTCATTGCTATATTCCAGGTAAAAAGCTTCATATGCCTATATGGTTTTTGGTTTTTCTTGTTATTTTATATAAAAATGGCATCTTATCAGAGAAAAAAGTATCCATCGATCGAAAACACAAATTTAAACGTAAATTTTTCAAAATTATCCCAAATAATTTTAAAATAAATTTTTATTCCCAAAATTTCGTGTTTCTTTTTCCTTCTCCTCGTTATACTAATTTAAATTGCTTATTGGTCCATTCCTTCTTCAGATACATGGGTTCGCCATGTACTTCTCCTACAGTTTGCACAGTACTTGGCACAGGGATTCGCCGGTCGCGCAGAAGAGACAGACGGAGGAGAACAGTTCAGCAGATCAGAAGAAGACGGAGTGATGGAAATGAAGCAAACTTGAAAAAGAAGAAGACAAACACATCAAAAACCAAACCGAAATGTTCAAATGTTTTCATCGATTGTTTTTGTTGTTCACTTCCACACCCAATGCTAAAAGGTATGCTTTTTGTTTAATTTAATTGAAATTTCGAAAAATTAAATTTTATCAGAAAAACACATTGGACTGCTTCAAAAAGGGTTTTTTGGGGAAAATAATAATAATAATCTCTATATGTGTATGGTATTTTACATAACATTTTGCTTCTTTATTGTGCCGTTCCCTCCGCTCCAGCCCATTCTTACGGTGGGTGGGTACTGGGTATGGGTACCCACTCCCGTGTCCCTTCAACTCCTTCTCCCCTCTCCTTCCTTCTCTCTCCTCCGTCCGTCCCCAATTTGCTTTTTGCTCCCCTCCAAAGTCCGTCCCCGGGCAATGCACTTCCGCCGTCGGCAGCAGGTACGGCGAGGTTCGGTTTCTTCCCTTTTTCTGCCCCTCTCATCGGGCTCAAAGTGGATAGAGAAGGGGAGAAAAGAGTATACATAGGATAGCGGAGGGAAAGGAGAAAAAAGTGGGAAAAGCGAAAGGGCCGCGAAAAATCCATAAAAAGTGAGTGAGCGCGTCGCGGGGGGAGGGAGGGAGGGAAGGCACTTCTGCCCCGGCCGGCTGGCATTCCGCGCCGACGCCGCCATCACGGCCAAACGGCATCGTTCCGCCGCGTTTACCCCTCCCCCCGGCACCCATTCCCCCCCCCGGCACCCATTTTCCTCCCCCCCCGGCACCCATTTTCCTCTTCCGCCATTTCCCCGCTCCATTCCTTCCCTTTCCCTCCCTATTTTTCTTCTTTTGGCAAACTCAAAAAATAAAAGGAAAAATGTGAGGGACTCACTTTTTTTTGGCCCCAATTTTCTGACCTCCAACCCTCGCCAAAATTCATCGCCCCCAGGGAAAGAATAGAAGACCCCCTAACTCGATGATGATGGCATTGGCCGATAATATGGCGCCGCGGGGTGCCATTTTTGTGTCCCGTCAAAATATGGCCACTTTTTAGAATCCATTCTTCCACATAGTCCTCCACAGGATTACATAATATTGAACCCGATAACCGGATAACCCCAGAAGTCCTTGGATTTTTTTCAAAAATCAATAATTAATTGGTGACCTAAAAAATCCATGCGGAAAGCAGAATATGGGATTGAAATTGTCCAAGTCAATCCGAGGCCATGTCGCCCTGAAAAGGCCTTGGTGTTGGATGCTCTCGTCCATTTTATGCTCTCCAATTTGGTCCAAAGTGTAGTTCCCTCGTCCCTCCATTGGGTGGGTTTAATTTCTTTCTTTTCCGTTCTTTTCTCTCCCTTTCCTTCCCATTTCTCGACACTTTTGCCGCGCAGCATCCATTCTAACAAAAAGGGAAGAAAGAAGTCCCATTTGAGTGGGACGGAAAGGCAAAGGGAAGCAAAGCAAAGTAAGCGACCCCAACCGACCAACAAACTAATTGGACGGACATTGTGGTGCCAGCCAATCCATTCTTTGGGGGGGGGGATCCATTTATAGGGGGGGGGGAGGAGGGGGATGGATTAGGGTTAGGGAGTGGCAGGCATATCACGGGAGGAGGAGGAGAGATGGAAATGAGTGGGAGGGAGGGAACAGCAGAGGGAACAGACACCAAGTACATAAGTACCTTGTTCCCTAAAATACGCCATTTCATAGAATAGTACAGCCGGGCAAATACCCCCTCGAAGGGGAGGGGAAGTACTATTGGAGGGGGCGTTAATGGAAGGGGGCGTAGAGGAGAGGAGACTACCAGAGGAAATACGGTAGGATCCCCTACATTACACCTTGAAAACCCTCCTAATAGACCCCTCCTGAAAATAGAACTCCCAGGATGCTAAATCAGAGCAGACATAAGTACGGCAAAGAGAAGAAAGGGCATGTTCGGTTAGTGGATATATCCAGATTTTTGGGGAATTTGGGTTCTGCCTGACTTGGTACTTCGAAAACTTGCTGGGTCCTAAAAAAGCCTATAAAAGCTCAGTTTTCAAATGTTTTCATTAGCACAAATCTGGGACCTCAGATCCGGCAGGATCTTTACTCGGTGGCTGTTCGAGTCACAATTGCAGGTTGGCCACACTCCGTCCTTCCGCAACTCACTCCAAATCCAACTTCCCCTTCCTCCTCATTTGTTTGTCCTCCTCTTTTGTTCCTCCGTCCAGCTTCCACTCCTTTTTGCTTAACATGCACATATGTTCAGGTTTTCAATATTGTTCAGGTTTCCAATATTGTTCAGGTTTTCAATATTGTTCAGGTTTTCAATATTGTTCAGGTTTTTTCCCTCTGTGCATGGCGTCCGCCTCAATCATCAGCAGCTGCTCTTCCTTTCGCTGCTCCCCCTTGATGATGGCCTTCTCTGTCTCTGTCTCCCTCCCTTCCCTGCTCCTCTGCTGCTCTCTCCTCTTCCTCCTCTCTCTCGCCCCCTCCGCCAATGGCCTCAAATGTTTGGACTGTGTGGGCAAAGACTGCATGGGCAGCTTCTGCGAGGGCGACTACTGCATGCTGGTCACTCACTCACTCACTCACTTATCATTATCACATGGCCAATGGCCAATACCGTATTTGCCCCGCTCCAATTAGGCACCTTCGGGGATATTGGAAACAATCCCGAAGGTACTATTGGAGAAATAGGATAATCCGAGTTGGGATGGGATTGGATCAACAGCACCCAACAATGAATGTATTGAGGAGGATGCTCATGGAATGAACATGGAGCAGAGACATTGACAGGGGAGAGATTTGATCTGAGATATCGATACCCCAAAATAGCGAACTGTCCAAGAAACGACATTTGAGAAATATTTCACTAATATTTTCACATTTGGGAATATTTCAGAAAGTTTTCAGAGGTTTGAGGGTTCGGCTCAGTAATCCAAGCCAATTAGAAAGTTAGGTTCAGGTCCATGGCAAGCATCTTATCTCATAAATCAACAAATAATTGCACTCTTTTAAATCCAACATTCATTCATTCATCCTCTTGCAGTCCCACTACGCACCTCGCTGGGGCACAATGGTGTGGGGCGCGCCGGAGGTGGTCAAAGGGTGCGCGAGCGGGCGCATGCTGCGCAGGAACGTGCGCTCGCACTGCGAGACGGCGGACAAGGTGGACGAGGTAGCCGATCAATCAATAATTGACCAATCAATAAATCAATCAATAAATCAACCAATCAATAATTGACCAATAATTGACCAATCAATAAACCAACCAATAGACAGTCGATCACTGATTGATCTTTAGGAACCGTTCACGTGCTTCTGCGACGGCATGGACTACTGTAACCGTGACCGGAACATGCAGAGGCTGGAAATTGAGCCTGTCCAACTGTGAGTTTTAACTTATTTTTTGAACCATTACACAACCATTCGAGGGGGTACGGAACTCACAATCAGTTTCCCTCTCTATTTGAACCACCCCCTCCAATTGAATTCCACTACGCCGAGTTCCGTTTTTCGGCATAAAATATACGGCACATAATTTTTGGCGTTAAATCCGATGGAACAGTTCACTATTATAATGACCATATCTAGAACTCGGATATGTGTCGAATTCCGTACATGTTTTATGTACCTTTCCGTACTCGGGAACCCGTACATTGCAGCTCGATATTTTACGGGGTACGAGTTTTTTAGACTGTATTCGTGTACACGCCGCTTATCGGCATGCTTCCCGATCCTGTCCATCCATACCCATTACATTCCGGGTTCTACATACTTAGCACCTTGTCTGATCATGTCTCCCTGATCCTGATCTCTCTCGGTGTTGCTCACCAGGTACACTTGTCTTTGTGAGGGCACGCACTGTCGGGAGAAGACTTGCCTCGGTGAGCTGTGCACCTTCGTTGTGAACCACCGCAGCAAGGAGCGCGAGAGGGGATGCGTGAACGCGTCGGTGCCGTTGGTGGAGCGCCGGTCGGCGGGCGCGTGCATGATCCCGCCGATCACGGGCGCAATGCACCACACGGTGGCCAAGCGGGCGGAGGACCTGCTCTCCACCGAGTCGTGCGTGTGCGAGGGCGACTTCTGCAACTCGGTGAGTTCGGTGTGGAACTGGAAGAGGGGGCGATATCGAAAAAACAAATCCAATCGGATCCGGAGAATGGGTAAGGCCAGGGGCTGAACCGGGTCGATCCGCTTCAAAATGTTGCCGACCAACCGATCCATTTTGTTGTTGGTCCAGAGTCCGGACATGGATTTGACTTCACAAAGGTTGATGCTTTTCGGTGGAGATGTGAGAGTTCGCTACTCACCAGAGTTGGCAAGTTCAAAGCGAAGAGCACAAAGTACAAGAGCAAAGTATTCGATGCAGAGTCCAAAGTCCAAAGTAGGGCTCTAAACCAATTTTTCTATTGGACAATTATTTTTCCCAAATTTGAACTCAAAAGTCCCCATTTATCCACTTACCGTACTTTCTTCTAATCTAGTGGCCGCTAAATTAGAGTAATACGATATGAATATCCTTTTCAGGAGAAGCCGGAACCATCGGTGCCTGAGAATGCCAAGTGTCGTGCCTTTGTACATGTGGAGGTTAGTTGGATTCAAAGGCAAAGTCCAAAGATCAAAGTGCAAAGTTCAGGTAATGGGCCAGAAGATGGTGTCCAAGAACAAGACGTGCACCGGCGAGTTCTGCTTCCGAGCCGAAATACGCTCCAAGCTCGGACACATGAGCACCTACCGAACGGTGAGTAAAATTTGATCCCGGTGGACTTTGATCCCGGCGGACTTTGATCTTTGATCCCTTATGGACTTTTTTTTCAGATGGGCTGTGCTTCGTTTGTGAAAGGCGCACGGCTGGCGGAAGAGTTGGAGCCAACCGGGTGTGCCAAGTTCGACTCGGAAAAGGTGCAGGTGGAGGCATGCTTTCAGGTACAGTATCCCGGGCAAACTTTTCGTTTTGAAAAATAAACCATTTTTTCAACTTAAATTTTCAGACAACGGACAAAGCGGCGATTGCGCGTGCGAATAAAAACCGCCAGAACAGGCCAAAATCGAAAGGAAAGGGAAGGAAGACAAAAGGGAAGGGAAGAGGAAGAGAGATGACGGAAGAAGAAGAGGAGGAAGAGACGAGAGAAAAAGAGGAAGAAGAGGAAGTGGAGGAGGAAGAGAAAGAGACAGTTGGGCGAGGGAAGACGGGAAAAGAAGAGAAAGGGGAGGAGGAAGAGGAAGAGGGAAGCAGCAGGAGGAGAGAGTTGAAGGAGAAGGAGGAGAAGGAAGAGAAAGAGGGGAAAGAGGGAGAGGAGGAAGAGGAGGAGGAGAGAGAGGAAGAGGCAGAGAAAGAGGGGAAAAAGAAGGGCGGGAAGGAGGAGGAGCAGAAACAACAGCAGCAACACTTCATCTTCGAACGGCCCACACTGGCACCAGCCATGGAGGAGAGCAGCAACACCGCGTAAGAACAAAGGGAGGGTACTGTAGGGATACTGTAGGCCACACAGTGGAACGGTGGTGAAAGATACTGTAGGGTATTGTACCCAGTGATAGAGTGGCGAAAGATACTGTAGGTTATTGTGGGGAAGGATACTGTAGCCAGTCTAGGCCATCTGTATCAAAGAGTAGTGTCTGCCTGTACTATTTCTCCCAGGAACCGACAACCCCAATTGTGAGTCATACTGTACACTATACAGTAAGTACATTTTTGAACAGGCTGATCTCCGTGTTCCTGCTGCTGATCCTGCTCATTCTGCTGAGCGGCGCTGTCTGGAAGGTTGGTTTGTTGAACTTTACCTTTGATCTCTGACCACGAAAAATGTTTAAAAATTTGATTTTTGACATGATTCGCTGTTGTTCAGCTGCAACTGCACAAGCGTCTGTTCCGCGCCAACTACGACTCGGTCGCGGGTGGTTGAGTATGGTAGCCGGTGAGGAGTACGGTAGCGTAGCGATTTGTTGAAGGCGATACGGTAACCAATTTGAAGGCAATAACCAAATGAGAAAGTGACCCGCCGAACAAGCACAATAATCAAAACAATGCCTCTCTCTCTCCTTTTTCTCTGTTTCTCTACCCCTCTCTCTCCATACACTATTTCGCCCTCTCTCTAGCTGTCTGTTAGCAAATGTTTCCTTAATTTTTGGTCATATTTCTCTTCCCCATCTTCTGACCATATTTTTAATTTTTCATTTTTATTATGCAATTGTCTTTTTGTTTGTTTTGTACGGTAAATTACAAAAATAAGGACTACAGTAATCCCGGTGATAATCCGTATGATAATAATATGTGCATGTTCATTTTGCCCGTTCAAAATGGCGTCCTCTTGGCCTTCCGTCTTCTTCTTCCGGTCCCTTCCTTCTTCCCCACCTTCCCCGTCCCGTCCTGCACATCCGTTCCTTCCTTATACTCCTTGTTGTCGTTGTTGTTTTGGTTGGTGTTCATCTTCGTCTTCGTCCTGTTCCGTCATCTGCTGTTGCTCCTGATCCTGCTCGCTCCCCTCCAGCACTTCGATCAGGTTGTCCAGCCCCAGCAGCCATCCATCCTCGTGGTTGCCCCTTAAACATATGTTAGAGTTCGCAGCAATTCCCTTGGTTTTCAAGTTTTTTTTATCGGATTTTGGGTTGGTTTGGTTCCGCCTTTTGCCACATTTTCTAAGCACAAAAAGCATTTGATTTTTTTTAAATTTCCCGTATCCCAGACCGATCCGCTGAACTGCTTCCTTACAGTGTCCATGGTGCCCGGTGGGTGAGTTGCTGTCCCGGCTCCAACAACTCGGTGGACTTGGCAAAGTCGATCAACCAGGCACCCACTCGCTGGTGGTCGTAGATGACCAGGATTGAGCTGCCCACCACCTGCAATTTTAGACCATCTTTTTACATTTTTCTAAAATTCACTAAGCTCCAGATGAATCACAATCACAAGGTCCACCAGAGACCATTTTATGGACTATTTTAGGGTTTTAACAGATTTTTTGCTAAAAAAACATTAAAAAGGTACAGAATACCGTATACCTTCGGGTTTCATATCAGTTTTTCAATAGTTAATTCCTACCAGTCAGGCTCGGCTCCTTACTATACCGTACACTTCCCAATTGGTGTGCACCGTACTACCCTACCGTACATCCACTCCATTTCTCACCTCGTGCGTCCTGAAGAATTGACTCTGTTCCACCGCCTCCCGAATTTGTCTGAGCCGCGCAACGAGCTGCCCGCGGCGCGTATCCGCGCGCGTACCGAGGAATTCGTCCAGTGTATCGCGCACTCTCCGCCGCGTTCGTATCCGCTTGAAATTCTTTTGCAATTTGCCGCCCGGCATCTGTGCGGCCTCGATGCGGAAGCCGAGCGTTGCGGAAGAGGACTCTCTGAACGAAGACAGTTTTGGGCTTAAAAAAGTTTTTGTTTTGTTGAAAATTTCGAACAATAAACGTGAAATTATTTTGGCTCTAAAAATGATTGGTATTATGAATTTGAGCTTCGACCACCCCACAAAACTATCGGTCAAACCGAGTTCCGAATTTCCGGGGGGGATGAGCATAGGTATCCAGGATGGGATATTATATAAAAGATCACCGTTCCCGGAACTGCATGTAGCGCAGCTTTGTGATCTTTCCCTCGGCGCGTTCCTCCTCCGTCGGCTCGTCCGGCGCCAGCTCCGCCATCTTCCGGTACAGGTCCTCCCGCTTCGTCGCTTTGCTCACCTCCGATTCAAGGAAAGTGCGCGCACCGACCTAATTTGGAAATTTATGAGATTCGAATTGAGTTTTTGATTCTTGACCTGGCACTAATAAGCCTAATGAGATTCAAAATAAAGATTTGGAAAAACGAGATTTGTCTTGGTTTTCGAGATCGATCCCTAATTTTAATATTTGTTTAATTTCAATTTGCCCACTTTGATGTCCATGATGGCGCGTGTGCTCGTATTCGGAAACTGTGCCAACAGGTCCTGGATCTCGATGAATGCTGAACAAACGATAAATTAAGCATCACAATACAATTGAAATCGGACTCAGAAAAAATAAAAATTGGGAAGGATTTTAAAAAATTCTGAACCCTAAGTCCTAGACCTAAGCCTAGGTATCATCCTGTCGGTAAACTACTTACTCTCTTGCTTGTGCGCAATTTCCTTGTAGAATTTGGGAGTGATGCCGCGCAGGGACGGGTCTGGAAATGGGAGAGAATTGGATGGGATAGAATAG
>JAQIYK010000296.1:0-15809 GCA_034700465.1 Rotylenchus robustus
CCTGACTTTAGGCATAGATGTCAATGCCAAGACACCACACGTGGGCAACCTCCCCAAAGAAATTGAAAAATTTTGCGCCACCCCCCCCCAAATTTTACGCCGCGCCACTCCCGCCTAAAAATCGCTGCGTCTTGCGCTTCCCTCCCCCTCCCGATGGGGGGGGGGGTGCCCACCTGCACCTGTGCAAGGCACCGAGTTAGACCGACGATGGTACTTGTCTAGTTTGTATGCCCTTTTTGCAAAACCATAGGGGGGACCCTTTTGTTTTGCACCTTTTTTCAAAATTTTATAATTGCTTAAAAACTCGTTTTAAATGGGTTTTAGTTGAAAAAATGGAAAAATTTACCCAAAAAAGGGAATACAAACTAGACAAGTACCCCGACGATATTTACCTTTTGACCTTTTCTATATCGGATTAACTCTATTCAAGCGGAGTTAATAGCGGAGCGGGGTTAATTTCAGGCGGAGTTCGAGGCACCAGACCCATATGGAAAGATGGTTTGGTCTACGTTTTTTGCAGTGTTAAGTCTTGCTTTTCTATACAATGCGTTCCTCAATGCTTATGGTTTGTTTTATACTCGGGATGGAATATAATAATATAACATCAAATTTAAATGGTTTTAAATGTCCTAGAATATAGAAAGAGAGAGAATATAGTAGTGGCAAAACTAAATAAAATGTTTGTTTCTTGCCGGAATTTTTCCATCAATGTCGAGTTCCATTGATAGTCGGTTGTCGGATTGGTAGGCCTTATCAAAGATTTGGACATATCATCTACAAATTATTTAAAATAAAGATGACTAATTGTATTCGAATTTAGTCTTTAATTATGGCAACCCAGATACATTCGACGACGAATACAAGGTGGAATTGAAATTATAATTGAAAATCATTTATTCAATATAATTTTTTAGGAAAGTATACTTGAACGTCGTCTTGTGATGGAAAAGGTAAAGACTATAAATAAGTTTCCCTCGCTTAGCTACGAAAAAAAGAAATTGATAGACGTGTATATTTTATGTCTTTTTGAAAGAGTTAAAAAGGGGTGAAATTTCTTAATTTTTTAACACGAAAATAAATAATCCGTTAATTGCTTTTTTAGGACTTTGTCACTGGCCCATCGCACTACTACGATTATGAGAAGAATCGTTGGAAGAACTAAGAAAACAGTGAAAAATGTACAGAGCAATTAGCATGTAGAATCGAAAGACTCAAATTATTTGTTGGGTTTTATCTGGATAATAAATATTAGAATGAATATAAAATTGATTCGAATTTCTTTGTGTTTATCTTTATATGGACGATTTTACGATTCGACATAATTTAACCATATATACATAAGCTAATCAATGTATATTTTGCAAGCGATTTTCCAGTTTGTTAAGTCGAATCCAATTTTGTTTAAAGGGAACAGATGAGCGGTATATCAAATTTGACTGGTAACGCAAAGCAACGAATTGCTCACAAGGGGGCTAGCAATTCTACAACGCTCTTTAAGGATTTGGAGCATAAGAAGCAGTCTATCTCTCAGGTTTATCCATTTTTTACATTTCTTCATATTTAATAATCGAAGTAAAATAAAACCCATCAAAAAACATTTTCAAAAGTTCCAAAAAAACGAACGATAATACTAGCAAAAGTGACCTGTTTTCTTAAAGAATTGTGAGCAAAATTTGTAAAATTTTCTCGGCGGCGCCTATTGGCACCACCGAGCTCCTTTCCAACTATCAATAAATGTGAAAAATGTTCTGCTAAAAAGTGACTAATTTTCTTCAGCCTATCGGCGAAAATTGAGCTCTCAAACCAAAAATACACCCCTAAAAAGCGATTTTTTGCTGCAATAATAAAAATGCACCCCTAAAAATCGACTTTTCGGCGCGAATAAAAAAGGTCGCCAAAAGTTGGTGACCCGAAAATTTTTGCCCCCCTGAAATAAATTCCTGGATACGGCCCTGCAAGTGAATGCAGCAAAAAAGACCAAGTAAAGGAGATGGCCAATTAGTGTAGATTTGCCTGCGTCAACATGCCCAACAATAACCAAATTCAAGGACTGTGTCGCATTTGAAGACCTCTCCCGCTTCCTTTAATTCTTATAATAATTTGTATGCACAAATGTTTGTATCGAAAACAACCTGTAGACTGGCGTTGCGTTTTGAGCCATCTCCATATTGGACACCACTGATTTGCCACCAGCAGCCCGAGCCGGTGACTTAGAGTTCGAGCGAACCTTTGTTTCTGACAAACGCAAACATTCAACCACTGGCTGTACAGGAATCTAAATTCATCATCATTAATTTTAAAGTCTATTCAAAGGTACTTGTGACATTTGGGTAGATGCTCAAACCAAAGGGCCCAACAATTTTTGTTTTCAGATTTTTTTTCAAAATTTTTAAAATTACTACACAACCCATTTAAACGATCTTATGTTGTAAACAAAAAAAATCGTTGAAAATTTGACCAAAAACACGAAACATGAAATAAAGGGAACAAGAACCAATTCAAAAATTCAATCCTTACCTTCTCCTTTTGTGATTTCGGAAGTGTTTTCGATAGATTCTCCACCTCGTTTTTTTCTTTTGACTTGATAACTGCAAAAGTAAGAGAAATTTGGAAACAATCGTTTTCCCAGTTTCCGCCTAAATTTTGTCATCCACAAACCATCATCCGTACGAAACACATCCCTATTCCACTCATCGCCTTCTAAGTACTCTTGCTCGCCATATGCTTCTGCTGGATGCAGTTGAACCCGCATTGAGGATTCGCTCTGAGTGGCTTGGAAACAGGGTCTTTGATAAATGAACCGGGCTAAAATAAACTAGGGTAACAACTAACAATAATGCATTTTCAAAAAAACCGGAGGGAGGTTACTAACGTAATGGAATATTTTTGGATTCGAAAAATTTAGCACTAGTGAGAAAACACATTTATTAGTAGTCCAATAAATCTATTAACTACAAATTCTATGCAAAGTTTATGTGTATATAAATATTTTGATTTTTCATAAAATCAAAAACCAATTAAAATCACATGATTCCAAACATCAAAACAAGCTGAACCCAGATAGTTTCCAAAAAAATTAACATCGAGTCCCCAATTCTGCAACTTTTTTAAACGCATTTAATTTTAAAAACTCAACAAAACTTACATGATTCAGGCGAAAGTGGTGCTTCTTCCTCATAAAAATCCACATCCTCCTCCTCGTCTAGCTCTAAAAATTGGAAATAACAATCCAACTGACCGCAATCTAACTAACCATCCTCTATTTTCAATTTGCGTATGTTCCTGTGCCTTGACATCAACAAAGTTTGGTTTCATAAATATATGTTGTCAATCAGAATAGAATATTATCTCTAAAAATATAGATATGTATGTCAAACAATGACTTGAGCACTCGAATGGTATAAATATCGGGACATTTTTACATAAAAAGGCAAGTGTCATGATGTGTCTGTTATCCTGTCTTTCTTACTACATATAAATATATTAATAATTGAGATTTGTTCCGTCCGT
Source organism: Rotylenchus robustus (assembly GCA_034700465.1). NCBI lineage: Eukaryota > Metazoa > Nematoda > Chromadorea > Rhabditida > Hoplolaimidae > Rotylenchus > Rotylenchus robustus. The sequence goes on from JAQIYK010000296.1 coordinate 3,511, forward strand.
CCTAAAACACAAAAATCGTAAAAGTAAAGCAGAATGAGATTTGAACAATTTTTCTATTGTTTTATCAAAGTTTTTTGTTTTTATTTGAAATCAAGTTTCAAGCTTCCTTCCTTTATGAAATTTTGGGCACTAGTTACAAATACGCTGTTAATCAACTTTTTTCCAAAAATTTTTAAGTGCACTACAAACGGTCAGAGAACCCCTAAAACGGCCAAAAAAACATCTCAAAACTGTGTAAAAATGGTTTAAAACCACTTTTTGAGCGGTTTTAAACCACTTTGAAAATTTCGAAAAAATTCGTTTTTTTAGCTAAGTGCTCAAAAACGTTAAAAAATCAGATTTGGTGTGGTGAAATGGCATTTTGCATGGTTTTTGAGGCTTTTTGGGCCAAAAAACCAAATTTTTCGAATTTGTAAAAAATTTCAAAAAGTGGTTTAAACCCACTTTTTTGTTGTTTAAAACCGTTTTTAAGCACATTTTAGGACATTTTAGACCGTTTGCAGGTTTGGAAAAAACTTGTAAAAAAAATTGAAATTTTTTTTGGAAAAAAGTTGATTAACAGCGTGCGTATTTGTAACTAGTGCCAAATTTTGCAAAAAAGTGGCATTTTTTAAAAATTGAAAATTTTCAAAAACAAGCTCATTTTCGGATTAACCATGAAATTTTATCTACTTACCGAAAGGTGTTTTTTGGTGTTTAAGTATAAGCTGGTACTAGGTGTTCTGTGAAAATTTACAAAAAATTTTAAAAATCGTTAAATTTTTCGAAAAATCGTTTTTTGAAATTTCCTGAAACTTTTTCATAGCAACCCCTACTGTAGTCGATACCATATTGTTGCACAGATCGAAACACATCGAATGGTACCGATCATGCATGCATGCATTGATCTGATATCTCTAAATTATCTAAAAACAAAACAAATTGTTGGGACGGAGTTGTGCCAGTCCAGTACGCTCTTTTTAGAACCAAATAGTCTTTTTAAATCCCTTTTGTTTGTTTTCAAAAATTTCAACAAATTTTTTAGTTTTTGCTTTCAAAACCCTAAAAAGCTTTTTTTCGTTAAAAAAATTGGAAAAAAACTTTTTTTGTTTGAAAAGTTTGACCCAAAAAAAGAGGATATAAAGTAACTTAGTAACCAGTGTCTCTTGTGACACCAAAGAAATGGTTTCTTTTTGGTTTGTTTGCATTAAATTTGTGCACAAATAAAATCACGTCCGTTTTATCATTCTCCGTAGTCGAAAACCCCCGAGGAGCAAAAATCCCTGTCAAAATTTCACTAAAAATAATGTCCGCAAAATGTGGCCGCCCAGAACGGACGTGAAAATAATAATTTGGAGCAAAAAAAAAAATGACGGCAATTTTTTAGGCGAATGCATTGCATTGCATGAATTTGCAGTTTTTCACTAAAATTTAAGTTCACTGCTGGCACTTGTTTGCTTGCCTATAAAAAGGTCGGCACAATTTGTCATAAGCACCCATTCTATGCCTTCTGTCCTCTACCCTGTGCTGTGCTCTACACTCCCCAGCAAAACACCTCTCGTTCTCAACAACCGCTGCTAGCTCGACGACCGGTCTGTGCTCAACACCGTTGCCCGTACTCGACGACCGACGCCAGCTGCTGCTGTTGCTCGACTACTCCACTCCACATCTCCACAATCGCTGTCGCTGCTCTCCACGCTCAGTCAGATGCCTATCGAAACCGACGCAGAATTATGGGAGCTGCACTACTATCATGGACTGGTTAGCTTTTTCTCAACGTTAAATGTATATAATTGATGTTTGCTTTATTTTAGCTGCCGAGAGAGGACGTCAACGAGATGCTGAAAGTCAACGGCGACTTCATAGTCCGCAAGAGCGAAGAGAATGCTGGCGACAAGAGGTCCTTCGTACTCTCCGCAATGGCTGACAAGAAGCGTCACTTCATATTCCGAATAGACGACAAAGGCCGCATCGCTGTGGATCCAAAGCACGAGAAGGGCTACAAGAGCATCAGGGAGTTCGTCGATTGTCATGTGCTCAAGAGTGACTCAGTCTGCTCGGTTGGTGCCACTTTGAATAGTTTAATGTTCTAATAGTTAACTTTGATTTTTAGGGTAAGCACAAAGTCATACTGAAGAAAGGGATTCCCAAACGTCGCTGGGAGCTATCACACTCGGACATCAATAGCGGAGCCAAACTGGGAAGCGGCGCCTTCGGCATTGTCAGACGCGGGCGGTTCAAACGACCAAATGACGCCACAGCCAGCGAAGTAGCCATCAAAGAAGCATCTATCGACAAATGCACCAAAGCTCAGGTTTGGAGTGATAAGCTATTTTAATTTGGTGTTTTAAAATTCCATATTTCAGATCAAGGAATTCATGAACGAAGCTCGGATCATGCGCAACTTTGAACACCAGAATGTTATCAAATTCTACGGTGCCGCTGTTGGACAGGAGCCGCTGATGATCGTCATGGAGCTGGCAACAGATGGGGCCCTCAAGGACTATCTGCAGAAGCACAAACGGAGCGTCAGAAGCAAGATCTACATGTGTTGGGGCGCCGCTACCGGACTGGAACACATCCACTCGAAGAACATCATCCATTGTGACATCGCGGCCAGGAACTGCCTCTTCTCGCACAACAAAGTGAGTTTTTTCGAAAGCCTTGCAGCACGAGCTAATCACTTGTATTTTCAGGTGAAAATCGCGGACTTCGGCTTGGCACACGAGGGAGCGAGCATGAATCTGGACAAGGACAAGCGACTACCGATCAAATGGCTGGCACCAGAGACAATTCGTGACCGCATCTGCACTCCGAAGAGCGATACCTGGTCTTATGGCATCCTTTGCTGGGAGATCTTCGAGAACGGAAAGGCGCCGCACGCAGATGTCCAGAACACCATCGTCGCGAAGAAAGTATGGTGGTTTTTGTGAAGGAGGTCAGTGCATGGGGCTTATATTGGTCTATTCAGGTCATTGACGGAGAACGACTTACATTCCCAGCCGAGACGCCGATGCTGATGGCAGCCTACTTCAGAAAGCTTGTGTGGCACGCCAATGACTGTGAGTTGTTGTGCATGTTCCTTTGGTGGGTCAATAATTGCTTGAACATTTCAGTGAAACGCCACTCCATGGAGCAAGTCGTCGACTGGTTCGATTGCACTGGGGACACGCTGCTCAGACAGGCGCAAGGATCTCGAATGGTGGAGGACGACGACACGGCGCAGCCATCGAGACCGCAGCGGAGCAGAAGCACCAGGGACTCGAAGAGCAGAAGGAAGAAGTGACCGGCCGAGACTGGCGATGAATGACGACCAAACTGATGAAGATGCGCTTGTGCTGTTGGCATGCTTCCCCGTGATGTTCCCACTGTGTGCATTGTTTCTCTCTCCTTTCTCCCCCCATGCTTCCTATTGTACCTTTGTGCCCCTATCATCGTTGTGCCCTCCATTGGCATTGTACTACATATATTGTTGATTGTGCAATTTGTTCCTTGCATTGAGGAGTCTATCTTTCGATAAATTAATGGAAAAACACCGAAACTCATTCCACTATATAAAATATTCCTTTTATTGCCTGTACATATATATAGCATCTGATCCATTCGTTCATTCAGACTTTCATATGCATTTCAATGTCTTTTTTAATCGATCGGTTGAATGATCAACAATTGAAATTTGATCGTTTTCATCGAACAGAAAAGGGCAATAGGCAACATAAAACATAATATTTTATTTGTGTAAAAACATTGATTGGTGTGAACTGTGAAAAGGAAAAAGAACAATATTGAGTGAGTGAGGGAAGAAAAGAGCGAGTGAGTGTATTGGTTGGTTGTAGTGGTGGTAAGTAAAAGGGATGGTCGAATTCCTTTGGTTGATAAATGCGCGAGTTTCATCAATTAATAATAATAAAGGAACAGTTGGGGGACCAACCCAATCGGGGCAGGGCGAAGGAAGGCAAAGGGGGGAGGAGGAGGGACAAATGAGTGGATTGACCAAACCAAATATTGTAGGCATAAGCAGGCGGGCAGACACAGGTAGGACGAGGGTGGGCAAGCACAGTGCCCCAAACGGGACAAAGTGACTTCAAAAAGAGTGGCGAACAGCCAATCAATTCCATCAAAAAGTGAGGCAACTCCAAAAATCGTTTTAGGGAACGGTGTGGGGCCACAAAAGCGTTTGTTTTTAGGAAGACTGCTTGCCCACCTTGTGCATGAGCGGTGATTTATTAGTTATTGGCAGATACAAAGATTGATGGATGGATGACTAGAAAAGGGAAGAACTGAATAAGAATGAACTCATCGGATTGGGATGGGCGGACGAATGGAGGGAGGAAGAGGGGGGGGACAAGCATAATTCACATTTATGGATTAAGGATGGATTTGGGGAGAAGAAAGAGATAAAAGGCATGCTGAGGGCAGAGAGGGAGGGAGATGGCCACAGTGACAGTTAAAATCGGTTAATATTCTGCTGATTATTGAATCATTAAACAAATTGGACGGGATTCAGAAAATAATGACCGGAGATATCGAAAAGATGACCGGAAGGCACACTTGGAGAAGGGGTGAGAAAGTAAAGTGCAATGAACAATGAATTTTAGAAAAATGCGATTTGAATCGAAAAATGCATTTTCTCGGAGAAATAAGCTTGAATGTGGCGTAATAAAGGCAACAAAAGTGGTTGCTCAGAGATTAGATGAGAATGGTAGTTAAAAAGGTTAAGTTCGAAAGGAAGTTAAAACAAAACTGCAAATGCCTTTGTGGGTGGTAGTCCAACTCAACTCGGAACATGGCAACTTCATCTATTGGTACCCCTTCGTCGTCTCAAATTGGTCAATTTTTGCGTAGTTTTTGACGGCGATTGCAGAACCACACCCGGACAACCTAAAATTGGTGAAAATAGCACAAACATTTTGAATGCATCATATATCTATGTACTTACATCCTGGTCCAGATCCAGTAGGTTGGCGATTTCATTCATCCGCACGTTGTCCGGACGCGCGTCCAGCCGGAAAAATGAGTCCAGCGACACCTTTTGAGCATTGTCCAGGTTTGTTCGCTTTCGGCGCTTTTTGAACGGTGGCAACATTTTGTTGTTGGATACCGCCATTTCAGCGTCTTCAGCCCCACTCGACGGCTGAGAGTGGACATTTTGAGGCTGAAAAAGGAAAAATAAAATTTAAAACTTTAGGAAAAATGCAAAATGAATTTATTATTTATTATTTGCGCATCAACCCATCATCTTTTAGGAAAATTCACTATTGTTCCCTACAACGTTCAATTCTTAAAGAATTTTTGTGTTGAATAGAGTTATTATGCCTCCAATGGCCAATTAAATTTAGAAAAAAGAACAACTTTTCCACAATGTTTATTCATTCGTTAAGGAAAAATCCAGTTTGGTAGTGAGAAAAAAGAATGGATATTCTATAAATGTATGTTATTGTGAAGCCAAACATGCACATGAATGGAGAATAAACAAAAGAAAAAAGATCGGATTCGGTGGATGGAAAGGTGGATGATGCTAAATTGTAGGGAGAGATTGGTAGAGCAATGGCGAATGAAGTGCTAGTCGAAAAAGTAAAAGTGGACAAAAAGCAGGAAGGATGATGGGTAAAGCTGTATTATATAATATGGAATATTATTGTTATTTACTACAGATTATGATGGAGAGTGGATAATAATAATGATAATAATAATGTTTGATTCTCATTGCGAGTTTTGCAGTGATTTTACCGTGTCCTACGAGGGAAACTTAATTAAAACCATTAAGCTTTTGGAACAAATAAAAATGTATAAAGTACATGGAAAGTACCTATAAGGAATGACAATGGATTTAGAGTGGATATATAAAGACCAACTGAATAAAATTGCAATGATAGTCATATTGTTTCAGTGTATGTTCGGCTCAACTAGTGCCGTTAAACCAACCAAAGTCGGGCCAGTCCATGTTGAGCCCGCTGTTTCCGACTTCTTCTTCTCCTCCAAGTGTTTCTGCTACTGCCTCCACACCAACCGCTGTTACTGCTGCCGCCAGCACCGAAAAGGCAGCACCTGTTCCTCCTTCGTCCTCCTCCTCCCCCGACACCCATTGTTCGCCCCGCCATTCCGTCGGGTTCCAGTTGCCCGTGCTGAGCTCCTCTTTGCCATACGTCGGCGAGTATTCCATGGATCCGATGATGTCGTTGTATGCCAGCCCGCTCGCCCACTTCGCGTTGTTCCACCACTCGTGGTTCCAAAATGACTTGTTCCGATCGTCATACCCCAGATCCACTTGGACTGGTCTTTCCTGCGCGTTCCAATGTTGATTGTTCCAATGGGTGGAAAATGGATCATCTGCAGCTGCTGGATTACCATCAGGCCATTCCGATGTTGGACTTTGGCTTTCCAGTACATTTTCTTCGTCTTCATCATTACTCCCAAGGAGAGTGTGTAAAGGATGTTCCAAAACGACTCTTCCTCCATCCATTTCTTCACTTTCTTGCTCAGCTAATATTCGAACTTGAGTCCTTGCTCCTCTTCCTCGTTCAAAATACAAATGTCGATGTATTGGATGGTTGCTGTCATTTATCACATTGTGTGCGTATTGCCATACTTCGTCCTCCGCTCTTTTGTTGTCCTCCGTTGTGGTTTTCATTTGTTGCCAAAAATGTACAATTCCGCTTCTTAAGTGTTGCCACAATTGCTCAAACCATCCGCTTTGCTCCAATTCCTTTGAAAATTGTGTCGTTGATAACATCGGCTGAGGAAGTGGTAAAAATGGTTTGGACATCAGATTTTGTTGCTGTCTTTTGTTAAGGCTTTGTCGACGGATAGATGCCTGTTCATCATCGTCAATGTAGGGAAAGTGCCGAGTGCGGAAGAGAAAGTCGAGAGAAGCCTCTTCATCGCAATCGGATATTATCGCAACAGTCGGAGGAAGACGATGAGAGAAAGGAGCGGGAGGGTGGAGGGAACAATGGTAGGAATGGGGAGGATGGAAGTTGAGAGGAGTGCGAGGGATCGGCAGAGGGAGGCGATGAATGAAAAGGGGGGCAGAGACAGACGGAGAGAGTGGAGGAGCGACAGAGAAGTGCCAAGGGTTGGGGGTGAGCGAGTGTCTTTCGGAAAGAACCAATTTCGTGCGGGACAGCAGCGAATTGATGGTGTTGGGCTGAAGGTGGAAGACAACCTGCTGCGTGCTGGCAATGTTTGTTGCGGCAATGGAAGCCACTTTGCGAAGAGCAATTCCTTCCAGCACGTCTTGGACGGTGGCACCGGCACACAAAAGTCTAAAAACATCATCAAGTTAATACATATTATGATGACAAGTTCGAATTCTTTAATATGTAAAATTTTCGAGATCCAGAAAATGTCAGAATAAAAAAAAACACCACCTAAAATAGGACAAAATTTAAAAAATTAAAACACTAAGTGGTATGCACTATTCACATTTATTATTATTATTTCTTAAAAAGTCTGACCTGTCGGTTTCCTCCAGCCAGTCCTGGAGTAATGGTCTCAATTTGCACATGTTCTTGAAAGACAGATTCAGCGCCTCGAAACGGGAAATTGCTGAAAGGGGCGAAAAATCAAATCAACGTCGGATAATCACTAAAACAAAATTCGAACTTGTTTGAGAAAAATCCGTCCCATAACGTTTGCCTAGCGCAACTCCCACATCACCCTGGGTAAAACCTGAAAAGATTAACTAAAATCAATGTGATTGTATTGGTACTTCTCTCCAACCGTGCTTTATTCTCTGCTTCTTAAAAAAGTTAGCGAATTCTTCCAACTCGTCCAGTTCTTCCGCCCTGTCGGCTCCTTCTGGCTGCTGACGAAGTAAAGCACTTAGCGATTTCTCGCTTTTTGCCGTCAAAGTTCCCGTTCCAGGAACAGTCGACAGCACCGCACATGCATTTGGAAGATGCCCTCCCTCTCGGTATTTCCCTTCACGCGGCTTCTTCCTTCGATACCTTCCCGATTCTTCTGATAGATTTTTCATCAAAGAAGCGGTCGAAATATTAACTAAAAGTTTAAAATAATTTAATAATGCTTTTTCAGCTAATAAAATGATTTTTCACTTAAATTTAATTCAAGTCTTTTTCTGACCTTTGGCGTTGTCCATGTTTTCCCCATTCATCGGTCCATCCAAACCATTTTCGATTTCTTCAATTTCCATTTTCATATTCTCGTTGTCGATCGTTCCTGGCTGATCACCCCCAACAGGAAAATTGTCGATGGGTAAAGGCAAACTTGGCACTTCAATAAAGAAACAGAATTGACATGTGCGGACTATCGGATTATCATAAGATGCTTACACATTCCGAACAAATCAAAGGATGGGACCGGCTGAAAATGTGTTGAATTTGCGGATACATTCATGTTGTTGTTGTTCGCAGAGGTGGCGGCAGTTAGTTGCGAGAGTATGTGCATCGCCAATTGTTCTTGTTGTTGTTGCTGGTTGTTCGGACTTATTTCAGTATTTATCGTTCCATTTGGTTGTTGCTGATCAATCTGCTGATGAAGTTGGAGCAGTTGTTGGCACAACAACAATTGTTGTTCCGACTGTTGGAGAGCCCACTGTTGTTGCTGTTCTGACACAGTATTCCCTTTTGCTTCTAACCCACCTCCCACTCCTTCTCCACTTCTGCTGTAGTCTCCATTGGATTGTGATGGTTGCCGTCGTTGTTTTGCTGCTCTTTCGACCTTTTGCTTGTTGGAGGTCATCAGGTCGGGGGCTAATGATGATGATGATGGCGGTGATGATGTTGCGGGTACTGCCGAATCCCTGACTAAAATTAAATTGGGTTGATGAATCAATCGATTGGAATAAGAAGCAGGATTAAAAGTGATTTTTGCATGTGTATGTTGTTTTTTGTGCTTCAAATATCAATTTATCATCGCATCAAATTATTGATAATTAAAAATTTATGAGTATTTTTAGCATTATTTTCCGTAAGTATATATCAATTGAATTCCGGAACTCAAAAAACAACACAAAAAGTAAAAAAGGTAATCAAATAAAGACTAAATTGGTATGCTTCCTTCTAACACAAGAATATGCAAATAGGATCAAGGGAAGAGTTGAAAGAACAAGAATAGATCGATTTTTCTGCGCAATGTCTATATAATTGGAAATCCTCCTATCTCCGCCCACTATCCCAAAAAAGCAAAGTTCAGCGATTTTTGGTTGGACTAAAATTTACCTGTGAAAAAACTAGATAATAAAGATATGTCAATCAAACAAAACAAAAATAAAAACAAATGTAAAAAAACAACGAAAAAACGCTTAAGTAAGGGTACTAACTAGCGGGGCACTAGGGGGTATTAACAGGGGGAGCGAAGGGACAGTCTATTAACGGAGGGGGGGGGGAGCGAAAATTTGTTTTTTGTTTGCTCAAAAAGGCATTTTTTGCTTAAAAAGGCAAAAAAATCATTTTTTGTTCCCTGTTAATAGACTGCCCCTGCCACCCCCCCTCATTAATAGGTTAGTACCCGCTTAAATATGAAAATGCTCATGAATCAACATTTAATTAAAAAGATGGTGTAATTTTATGAAGAGGGAAAATGTCAGATTGATTCAATTTTATGTTTAGAAGAGCTACATGCCGAACATTTTGTTATTTGGGAATAATATAATTAAATAATTTGAAAAGAAAGCGGATGTATGTGATTTATTATATAGCGTGACCAAGGAAGGAAAAGACGCACTGGTAAAGTGTTGCTTTTGTTAAGCTGTCAGAAATGGGCAGAACCAATAAAATCCCATTAGGAAGGACGGTGGGAAAAGTTGATTGAAATAAAATATAAATGCAAAGAGATGTCAGGGGTGGACCGAAATTTCGGTTTTCGTGTTTCGTTTTCGGTAAAAAACTCCGAAAAAACTTTTTGCACCCCTAAAGATGACATTTTGGTGATTGAAGTTTCCATCTTCATTTAAAGCCATAACTGACCACGCAAAGAATATAATTTTTTTTATTAATTTACCATTCACACCATTCAAATGAACTAATTTTAAATGTTTTGAATCAAATAAATTTTCAATCAATCAATAGAATAATTTTGCCGATTTTTTAAGTTAATTGAAAAAATTTCGGTTTCGTGTTTCGTTTTCGATTTTTTCGGTGTTTACCCCTGACAGATGTCTATAAATAAAACAATGAGAGCAATAAAAGCAAAAGTTTCATATCCATTTTCATTTCTGTTTTTTTCTTTTAATTTTCTGTTCCACTACCAAGCATTGAAACAGTTTGATGGATAATAAACGAGGAACCTGAACATCCCTGTTCTCGCTGCTGTTGCCCCGCACGGACTTCGAGGAGTTGTTGTCGTTCTCGTGCTCCGATACCCATCATTTGCTGTAGCAGTTCCTCCACCGTTACAGCTCCGTTGTTTAGTTGATGTTGTGCTGTCCCAAGCCATGCCGCCATCATCGCCAATACATTTGAGTTGTTGTTATCCTCTGTCACTTCCATTTGATTTGGTTGTTGTTCTCCGCCACCATTTGTTTTGATTGTCTGTGCCAACCATTCAACAAGTGTTTGTTGCCATTTCTGTTTCTGTGCTACTCCGATACATTCGCCGTCATCAGCCTGTTGGGGATTTTGTTGGTGTTGAACAGATTGGGCATGGGATGAGTTAAAATTGGCGTGAGCCGGCGGATGGTGTCGTTTGGAGGTGCCACGTCTAGGCACAACTAATGGAGAAGTTGTTGAGGAACAAGATGACGTTGGTTGTTGTTGAGGCGTAGGAAAATGGCTGAAAAGCATTCTTTTAAATAATTTTAATTCAACAATTTTTAAACTTTTCCATTACAATAAAATGATTTAACTTAAATAGCAAATTAATTTCCTTTTTTGATTATTTATTTTGAAAAGGTGCTTCAACTTCAATACTATGTTAGTGTTTCTAATGCTTTGCTACTTACAAGTGATCCGTGCCTCCAGCATTGCTGTGCTGCTGTTCATCTTCCTGGTCTGCTACAATCCCCGAGTCGTCCTTGTCCTCCACCTCCGGTGTTCCCATTTCAGCACCAATATGCTGTAGCATAGATTGCCAAAACAATTGAGCCATCAGCTCGTCCATCGGGAGTCCGTCCATTGGTTGTTGTTGCTGCACAAACAATCCCAATTGAGCACTCATTGCCAGTGAGGCCGCATTGAATAACTGCTCCTGACCGGCGCTAGGGAATAACTCGGCCATTCCAGCCAGCATTTGTTGGGCTTGTTCGCCAAACTAAAATTACAAATAAATATATGAAACTTCTCTACCTGTACAATAAATAAACAGTTGAATTTATGTGTAAGAGTAAGTGTTTTCATACCTGTCCCCCCAGCTGATCCAACACCATTCTGCTAAGTTCCTCCACGGGCATTTGGGTGTTGATTGGACTGTCAGCGGATGTTCCTGCTGGGATGACCATCGCCGAAAACAACGCCGAGAGAAACTCGTTTGAATTAGGGGCCATTGCAACCTGCTGATTGTACTGGTACAGGTTGCCGTTCTGTTCTTCAACCGTTTCAGTTGTTGGCGTTGGAAGAAAGGGTCTTATCTGTCAATATTAAATATATAAAAATTAAATGAGAAATTTCACATAAATTTATGAAAGATGGCTTTGCTGATTATTTGAAAAATTTCTAAGGCTTCTGTGGGGATTGTAGATAATCTAACGATATTACCAATTTTTAAACTATAATGTTATACCATCCAAATTCACATATTATAATTATACATATACCTTTTTTCAATGTATTTTCAAAATGCGTATAACCAATACCATTTAAAGGGGAAAAGTTTTGGGTTTTATATCATAGTAGGTGGACAGACAAGTACATACGTACGTATATATGATCCTTCTTTTCCTTTAACATAATTATTTTCTCTTCCTCACTCACCCCAACCGTTACAATGAATGAATGGCTAAATCCAAACTCCAAAGAAAATTTCGTCACTTCGCCTCATTTTTCGGGCGCACCCCACTAGATCCCCTAGCCAAAGTGCCCCATTAGACACCCAACCCAAAAGCCGCCACTAGATCCCCCCATCCCCCTATTTTCCCCCTTTTGCGCGCGCTCCCCCTCCCCACTGCAGCACCCCCGCTTGCCGACGTATGCATACGTCGGCAAGGGGGGTATATCACTAGCCATTTTGCGCACCCCCCCCCCCTCCAGCGCGCCGCGCCTTCGGCGCGGCATGGCGTTTTTTTGTCCTTTTTAGTCCTTTTTTTGCTCATCATATATATCAATTTTTGTTCAATCGAGAGCCGGTGGTGCCGATAGGCGCCGCCGAGAAAATTTTGACTATTTTTGGTTGCATTTCGGTCAGAAAATTGAGCGTTTTTTGGT
>JAQIYK010000297.1:0-15804 GCA_034700465.1 Rotylenchus robustus
ACACCCAGTGAGCGAATTTGCAGAGCGCCCGACGGGTTGCGCATCAACACAATGTAGTGGGCATTGTTGCGCGCAATACGCAGCTCACGCGTGAACAAATGCTGTGTGAGCAACACCGCACTGACACCCCAGTTGTGGGAGCCCCGTGTGAACAACACGTCCAGGAAGGAGGCCCTCACTCCGACCATCAGATCATCCAGCACGAGCAGAAGGGCTCCTCCAGTCGAACGTGCCTCCTTCTGCACGTGCGCCTCGTCCGGCACCCCATGGCATACACGAATCCATCTTTCTTTTCCTTGTTCTCCTTCCACCTCCTCCTCTTCTTCGCCAGATGTTGAAGGAAAGAAGGCACGCTTCGCCTCCATTTGTTGCAGCCGCAACACCTGCTCATTCACCTCCCCAAAACAGTAGAGCACCCCACGGATGGGCGTGTCCACCAGTGTGTCCAAGTGATGCAGCAAACGCAGCACCCACTTTGATTTTCCGCTTCCCGTACAGCCGGACACACACATTGTGAACGGATGCTTGAACAGAGGTGGTAGTGCCTCTCCACCTTGTTGAAGTGACATGTTTTAATAAAGCTAATCCCTTCCATCCATCCACCCAATATATATATATATATATAATCATTACTTTCTCTTTTAGATTCATTCTTTACTTCTACTTCCAGAAATCGGACAATAAGAATTCATCAAAAATGGACGCGCTTCACTATGGCGCTTGGGTTCTCCGTCCAATCGATAGTGCGGAGGAAGAAGAAGGTAAGAGAAAGAGAGCCGAATTGACAACACTAGCAACAGAGAACAAGGAAAACGAGGGAAGCGAACAAACAGAGGTACCATCCCCAACCGAAGAGGACGCAAATGGAGAAATGAAGGTAAGTCAGACAAAATGCCTGACAAAAATTTGTTATCCAATTCAGAGTGATGACAAAGTGGGAGGAGGTCAGCAGCAACAATCAAAGGGACTCGAGCCTGAGGAGAAGGAAGAGGGACAACTGGATGATGAGGAGGAGGACAAAGCCGACAAAGAACTCCTCCTTTTTATTGAGGAAGATGACGAAGATAATGACGATGAGCAAAATACTGAAGAAAAGATGGAAGAAGAGGAGGAGGAGGAGGAGGAGAATGAAGATGAGGAAGAGGAGGAATTGGAAAGGGATGATGCGGTATGCATTGAAGCGACACCAAAGACAGTCAAATTGGGACTCATTGACTATCTGTGCGCACTGAACAAGGACTGCTCACTGAAGGAGTTGCAAGTGTTGTTCCAATCGGTGGATGCCCGTCGACGCATGCTGCTGCACCTCCAACAGCATTGTGAGCTGCGTACCGCACATTTGCGTCCACCCGAGCGCAATTTCACTCTGCACGCACACGATTTTAGCGCGCTGAACAGTAACCTAACATTTGCATGCGGAGGCTATCTTGGCCTTACGGTAAATTTTTATGGGAGGATAGTGGGGATCCAAAAAAATGCACGCATTTTGTTTAGGTGCGTCAATACTTTTACGCAAAGCACAACATTCGTCTCAAGCATGCATACCTGCCGACACTGATCGAGTTTGGGGGACTCACACACGCCTCCTATTTCCCTCTTGAGTGTGTGCATGTCGTGGTGAAGAACGGGGGGCGTACGGGCGGAGTTGACAATCACAAAACTGAGCCTCTGGCCGGGCTCGCTCAATGCGCGCGCCGAAAGCAGCCTCCACCAAGAGAGGGAGGATCATTCTGTTGGCCACCGGGAAGGGCAACCGACGCTATGAACATGCCAACCACGTCCACCGTTGGGACCAACACTCGCCCATATCGCTGTGGCGCCTGTCGTCTCCATCGTTAGAATATTTTTGCACTTGCTAGCATGTGACACATAACATAAGCCCTAATTGTTCCCCCAATAATCTGATAATACGCACATCACAAGATACTCCTACATGCTATTTTCTAATCCTTTCATGATGGAATAAAATGGTTTTTCAAAGAACATGGAAGGCCAACAAATTACAGTGCAAAATAGCACAGCCACCTTTTCCGTAAATGCGGCACGCTTCACCTCCTCCCAATTTCTGACACTCGCACGCAATGCATGGTGCACTGAGTACGCCCCGTGGCGCTTCCACGCCATCGTGATGCGTGTACGCCAGGAGGAAGGCAACAACACTGGTGTGACTGCGTTATTGTTCTGTAGCGGACGCGTGGTGCTCACCGGAGTGCGCAACACGCCTCACACACTGATTCGGGCACAATGTCTGCGACAAGCGCACCGAGTTTGTTGTCGAGTTCGGGCTGCCTTTGTGCGTGGAGGCCAGCCTGTGTTGGCGGCCACCCTGTGCGTCCGACAACTCCGCCTGTGCAATCTGGTGTCCACACTATGTCTCGCTCAGCGAACAAACATTGAACAATTGGCAGTCCATCTTGGCGCATTCAATCGTGACAACAACAACAACTCTTTGCCACCTTATGGGCATGCAATGATGAGGCGAGTACGCAGATGTTGCTTGGATCTGTGCTCATTTCCCGCACTGCGCTGGAACTAGCAACGCAGACAGAGGAGTCGGATGGACCAACAGCGGTGCCCACCTTTCTGTTTTTCATCACAGGCCGTGTGATTGTGACGGGGGTGCGCGAGCCCGCCCACTTGGAGCGCTCCCTTCAACTTGCTCGTCAACTTGGCGAACAATTTCGAAGATAAAAGATAGAGATATATGTTGCAATAAAAAAAATTTTAATCAATAAACAAAATATTAATTATTGTTCGCGTGTCAATTTGACAAGGTGTCTTTGTTCCTGGTTCCAAATAGAGCACCCGGGCAAAGCCTCCACCTCCTCATGCTCAGCCAGTGATGGTGGAGCAGGCGGCTGTGGAAAAAAAAGAGCATAGTGTTTTTGCCCCACTGCCTTCATACACTTACCACCGAGCCTCCTCTCATCAGCATATTTTGCTCCTCCACCCCTTCCTCAGAAACTTGACACTCCAACTCGCTGTCAACTCCCTCATCTTCCTCCTCCTCCTCCCTCTCACATGGATACCAACCAAAGGGTCGTGTCCGAATGTGCTTTAATCGCGGCAACCGTCCTCCGTTTTGATCCTCCGGTTGTTCCACCCCGTTCCGGATCACACGTCCCTTGGTGTAGACGGGACGGTACAACCGTGTGTTGTGACGTGTGAGTATGTCCGCGCGACGAGTGCACACAAACCGGTGGCACGGCACCGCAATGCTGCGTTGCGAATTTGGCGGCCGTTGTCTAGATGTTTAAAGTGATGAGTGTTACCTATCTTTGTCCCTTTACTCATCTCACCCACTCCCCCAACCTATCAACCTTCCAAAGTGATTGATGACCAAC
Organism: Rotylenchus robustus; assembly: GCA_034700465.1. Taxonomy (NCBI): domain Eukaryota; kingdom Metazoa; phylum Nematoda; class Chromadorea; order Rhabditida; family Hoplolaimidae; genus Rotylenchus; species Rotylenchus robustus. Next base: position 3,345 of record JAQIYK010000297.1, read on the forward strand.
TGACGCATTCGCTCATACTGTAGAAGTTGACTGGTCTCGTAGTTGAGCTCAAACGAGCGAATCTTCCTCACAGCCCTCATGTCTTCGCCGGTCTCCTCATCCTCGTTGAGGTGTGCATAGTTCTTTGGACCTGCCGCAACAAATTCGACAATACAGCGGCCGGGCAATTCACGCTTCATGTCACCAAGGGCGTTGCCCTCCCGCACTCCAGTTGCCTCACGCCCCTTTGCATAGAAGATGCTGTCCGTGTCAACGTACAGAGGGCGTCCACCCACTCGGCGCACCTCTTCCAACCAATCGTACAGGTACAGACGTGCGTACGAGGTGACGAAGCACGCTACTGCCAAATTGTTATGCTCCGGCGCCCGGGCAAACGGCTCCCTTTTGCGCACCACGCAACGGTCCATGCTTTCGTTGATGTGGGTGAAGCTGACCACCTCTTGGCGTGGATCGGCCAACAGATCGTGGAAGGCACGCGCGTTGCCCGTGTACTCCACGTTGTCTCGCTCCGGCCGCTCAGCCATTTTGCCCCACAAAGCGTTCAACAGATCCTTGGCCACCTGACGAAGGCCCGGGTTGTGGCGCACCCGCTCTGGACGCAACTCCACCCCGTTCTCCTCCTTGAACTTGCGCACATGTTCCGCCCGTTGAGTGGCGCTGTTGCAACCCTTTGGCCAATCGCTGGACTCCGCCTTCTGCCGAAGAAAGGTGTTCACATAGCCGGTGAACAGCCCGTTTCCCGCCTCCTCGGATGCCCACTCGTCGTAGTGCCACACCTCGTGCACCTCCAACACTTTGTAACCCATGCTGAGCGCACGGTTCAGCTCCGCGTGCGTGTAGGCATATGTCCAACAGCGCTGAGCATCAGTGTGCCGACATCTGCCTTGTTGGCGCTTTTCACAACAGCGACGGCACAGCGCGAAGATAAGGCGACCATCGGAGCGGGTACGGTAGGGCAACAGAGGCTCACGTGCGCCAAGCTCTGCCGGAGTCGGGGGCAACACACGGCACAACAAAAATCCGTGGAAGGGATTGTCGGTTGAGCGGCACCAGGGTAAAGGGGGCGGCCTCAGTGCTGCAGGGAGGGGCGTCAAAATTGGATTCTGTTCAGCATTGTTGTTGGTGGTGTCGTTGCTGCTCCAAAGCTGATCACGGGTCCATACGTGCGGCTGACGGATGGGAAAGGCGCGCTTTTTCATGCAGAAAGGGTACAAGGACACCTGCGCGAGACAAAATGGCACAAAATAAACACAAATGGTACTCACAATGTCAATGTAGACAATCTCTTCATCAGGGCCACATGCATAGAGCAGATAGAAGGGCTCCACACGACCTCCAAACAGGGCATGCCGGCGCAAGTCCAGCGGACCAGGAATGTCCGCGCAACATTGTTCAGTGTACACCTTTCGCATCGTGCGGTTGGAGCTCAGCATGCGTTTGAACTCGCATTCCCACACCGTGCGCACCTCCATCCCATGGCGCTCCGAAAGTTCCCAGGCGCGCATCTCGGTGCGCGCACACAACAACTCTGCACTCCTGCCTCCGGCCAACACCATTTGTCGGCGGGGATAGCATTGTTTGCATCCTATCATTGATACATTTGTTTTTCTTCAAAAAAACAAACACTTAAAAATTTACCATGGGCATAGCATCCGTTGTATTCAATGCAAAGAGGACGAAGCGGAGGCTGTCGGTAGGCCACACAGTCCAGCCGGAAACCGTCGTCCTCAACACCCGCTTCGCCAATGGACCATTGGGCGGTGCGCAATGCGCCCAAATCGGGCCGAAGCGCGTGCAGAAGGGCGAAGAAGCGACGCGAGGCGGTGGAAGCACGACGTGCGCGCAAAAAGCCTCCTTCCGGCGTGTGCACCATCACGTTTGGAGGCAAGTGGCCTTGGCGGAACACTGCCATGGCCAGACTGGCAATGGTGGTGGAAGCCAGGAACGGCTCTAGCCCGTTGGCGCACTCGCCCACCAGCTCGCGAAAGCGGAGGCAAGCGGTGCGCAAAATGCGCACATCTTCATCAAAAAAGGAGTGTAAGCAACTCAGGCACAAGCTTTCCCTCCCCCCTCCTTTTCCTTCATCCTTACCATTCCAACAGTAACGCAACAGCTCGCGCCGCAGTTGAAACCGTTGGCGGCCAGCTCGACAGAGTTCGCGCTCGTACCAGGCCATAAACTGGTCTCTTTGGGCGGGACGCATCCTATTAGGATCGTAGTCACTGGCGGGTGGCAATTGTCCCGCTTCCAACTCCACATCCAGATTACGCCGATGTATGTAGTGATAGGGAAAGAAGGGCTTGTCCCGCACTCCAACCAGTCCAAAAGTGTCCGGCAGTGCGGCAAGAGCACAATGAAAGTAGTTGAGTGAGTCCTTGCAGATCAGCTGACGTTGATGTCTGCCACGCAGCTCCAACATGTACACCCGCAGGCCGTGCTGTACCGCTTTTCGGGGACGTTCGCCCCGCCTCTGCAACTCCTCCATCAACAAGTGTATATCGTAACGACCCTTTGAGGGAATTAAGCAGATATAGCGAATTATTTGTTTGTTTTCTGCCGCCTTCACTTACCCCGTTGTGCGCCAACATGAGGGTGCAAATGTTTTTGGGCCCAGTCTGGAGGAGAAAATCGACCAGCTGTGCCATGGCGCCCCTTTCGGCCGTCCCGCGCTCACCGTCGATGAAGAAGCGCAGCCGGCGCGGGTTCAGACCGTCCGGCGGAATTTGCTGCTGAAGCGGGAGGACGGGGTCGTCGTCGTCGAAGAGATCCTCCCCTATGCGAGAGCACCAGCGGCGTCGATTAGCGCCTCGCCACGGTACACCGCAAACACAACGAGGTGCCTGTCGCATAGGCTCCCTCTCCAGATCAACTCCATGCACAATACAGCGCTCACAGATCACTTCACAGCACACAAGCAGAGGCACATGCTTCAACAGAGGCACATCACCGTGCTGCTGCTGCTCATCAGCGTTCTCCATCAGTTGACCGTCAGCATCGATGCGCTCCTGAGCACACTCTACATCCCAAAAGATGAACCGTAGCGGCTTCCGCTTACGTCGACCCTCAACATTTTGAGGTTGTTGGCGATTGTCTACCACTTCTTCATCTTCATCCTCCTCTTCGTACTCATCGTTGTTCATGTTTGGAGTAGGGTTCGTGCCTACTTCTCCTCCTCCCGCTTCTCCTCCCTCCCATTGAAGCTGACGTGGGTAGCGCTTGGGCTGAATAAAGTGGGGCGTCCAACGAGGGTCGTGTGCGCCACCACAAACTCCACAGCAAATTGGTTGTTGTGGTTGTTGTGTGGATGCAATAGGGTTGTTTATGGAAGTGGGTGTTGGCTGTTGAATGGGGAGTGGGGCCGCCGGAGGCGGCACAGGACACTGATGTGGACCGGCGCGTGCCCACACTACCACATTGCATGCCTCACAGAAGCGTCGCTCCTCACACATTGAACGATGGGGGCGCCGACTGCGCCGGTCCACCAGTGCTTCTGCGCCTCCCGGAGGCAGGGGGTCTACCCGTTGGCGGTGAGCAGCCAAACAGTCCACATTTGGGAACACAAAGTGGCACTGAGCACACCGCAGTCCAGCCTGATTCTCGCCCTGGCGACGCACACACGGAAATTGGAGGCCATCATAGCGCAGACAAAGGCCACACACCGCGCGACAACCCAACGGGTGGCTTCGTCTCTCCACCGGTCGTTCACACTCAACACAAAACTGTTTTGCCTAGAGTGCACAAATTAAAGGGGAATGGGAAGTTAGGGATGATAAAAAAATTACATGAAACAGTTGTGCAGGCCTTTGAATATAGCCATAATGTGCGCCCCGTTGGAGCAACAGGCACAGGTTGAAGGTGGCCCTGCGCTCTCCCTTCCACACTACTCGACAACCCTGCTCTCGCTCCATGAGCACCAGTCGAACCTGTTGCACCCCCATGTGTTCATCCAGCGCTCGCTGAATGCGTTTAGCCTCTGGCACCCCGTAGGCAGGCAGGTCGAGTGCAAGTCCAGCCATATGAAGCAATTCCTGTGCTGCACCGGCACCTCCCGCTCCCCTTTGCCCAAGAGAGAAGGTGCGGAGGCGGGAGGCGGCCAGCGCACTGCCAACACCATGCTGGAGTCGGCACCGGCGATCACCGAGCCCCAGCACAACGGCACGCGCCAAACACCAATGATCGTCCGGGTTCACAACGGGAAAGAAGGAGCGACAGCGTACACTGCCCCTTGCTTCTTGTTCGTTGTTTGCACAAGCGCCAGTCCAACGATTTTCGCCTTGATTTTTTGGAAAATTTGAACAAAAAACAGAATAAAGGGGGAAAAAGGCCAAAAATGGAAAATTTTCTCAAAATTATGCACCTTTTTGCTCAAAAACGGCAAAAATTGGCGGGAAAAACTCGGCGCCGAGTTGCGCCCAGTTGCACTTAGTCGGCGCCGAGTTGCGCCTGAAAGCGCTTGTTGAAACAAACTTAGCGCCTGCTGGGCGCCCAGTTGCGCCGATTTGTGTTTTTTCTGCGCCCACCCTTTTTTCGCCCACTATGCATTAAATTTTCAGTTTTCCAATTTTGCTGGAATAATTTTGAATAAAACCCCTTGGGATCTATTCAAGGAATTTTTGAACAAAAAAACTCACCCAGTGCGTCCAGTGGCCACACAGCACTTATGCCGAACAGCACGGTGCCGCTGAACAAATCCACACCACCAGCGGATTGGACCGCTAAGCGCTCCAATTCGGCCGCCATGGCCTCTGGGGTGTTTTGCTGTGCGGGTCGATGCGCAATGTGATAGGGAGTGGCGAAGGTGGGCGGCTGGCAGGACATTCCAATGTACAGCGGGGGAGGTCGTCCGGCCAACACCCGCTGCAGTAGGCGAGCAATACACTGTGCAAGCAGCGTGTCCGGTCGACGGGCACCTTCCCACCCGCGAAACTCAACCTCCACCGCTTCACAACGAGTATTGCGTGATCGGCACTCCGTCCTTCCCCACACACCAATTGGTCTACAATAGCGGTCCAATTCTCGCGCATCCAGGCGTTCATCTTCCCTCTCGTCCTCTTCTCCAACCTCCCTTTCCCTTTGTTGATTATTTACAATTTCATCCGCCACCATTCGATCATCTGCCTGGCCCATGTTTTCACCAGCCTAGATAATTTTAATTGAATTTTATTTAAATTTTTCCACTTCTCCTCCCCTCCTCCTCCTATCCTGCACCTCCTCCTTCCGTCCTCATCTTCCTCCTCCCATCCCTCCTCTTCCTCACTCCTCCTCTGCCTCCTCATCCTCTTCCCCTCCTTCTTCCCCCCCCTCTTCCTCCTCCTCTTCCCCTTCCCCCCTTCCCCACCTCTTCCCCTCCTATCCTGCACCTCCTCCATCCGTCCTCTTCTTCCTCCTCCCATCCTTCTTCTTCCTCACTCCTCCTCTTCCCCCTCCTTCTTTTCCCCCCTCCTTCTTTCCCCCCCCCCCTCTCCCCCCCCTCTTCTCCCTTTCCCCCCTCTTCTCCCTTTCCCCCCACCCCTTCCCCTCCTCCTCCCCTCCTGCTCCTCCACATCTTCCCCTCTAACTACTCCTCCTTCCCCTTCCTGCTCTCCCCCCCTCCACGCCCACCTTCCCTCCTGCTCCTCCCCCTCCTCCTCCCATCCTTCTCCCTTCCTCCCCCTCCTCCTCCCTCCTCCCCTCTTACTACTGCTCCTCCCCCCTCTTCCTCTCGTACTCTTCCCCTTCTCCTTCCACATCCCTTCCTTATCAGCTTCTTTCCTCATAACTTCCTCCTATGTCCTTATTCTCCTTCTTTCCTTATCTCCATCTTCATTCTTTAACCTAATTTTCTGCGCTTTCACTTTCAAGCCGCACAAAAATAAAACAAACTTGGTTATTTGAAGATGAAGCCAACAGACCGGGGGCTGATGATGCCCTATTTTGAGATTTCCGTGCTCGGCCTTCACCGTATTGAATGACGAAATTGTGCCAAGTGGGTAGTTCATTATTCAACAACTTAAAAATTTCCAACTCAATAGATCCCCTCTTTGCTTTGCATATATCCCAAAAAATTTCATTGATTAAATAATAAATTTTCATAACCATACACACGCATGACAAATAAATTAAGTTCAAGATATGAATGTGTGGTTATATTGGATTTGAATAAGTTCAATTGTAGATCATAATGATGATAAATGAGAATAATTGGATCAGTGTTGAATAAAAAGTTGGATGTTAATAGTTATATTAATGCAGAATAAATCATATTAAGTGTCAATTTAAATGAGTATATAATCGTAAAATGCATAATAAATCATATTAATTGTCAAATTAAAAGAGTATATAATCGTAAAATGCATAATAGTATTATTAGCCTGATGCTCAGGCCCGTAGCAAAAATTTTTTTGTTAACTAATTATCTTAAAAAAAAAACAATTTGCCCTTTTTCATTAACATTTAATTTTCGGGCCAGTTTTAAGCAAAACTTCAATATTTCAGGAAATTATTTTAAAATTTTCAATTTTGTAATTTCATATTGAAATTATTTTAAAAAATTTCAATTTTGAAATTTCAGATTTTTGAGTTTCCTTTTTTTCTTTCCCCATCTCCAAGCTACGGGCCTGGTGTTTGCCCGATGTGCAGTAAGCACATGTTATCGGGGAATGTGTTGACTCGCTAGCGAGTCAGCACTTTCCCCGATAGCATGTGCTTACTGCACATTGGGCAAACCCGACGCAGCTTTGCCTCCTTCTCGACGCAAACGCGATGCAAAAGATGCATACACTTCAACATGACACTTGCTCTTCCTCCTCCTACAACAAACTCCAAACAAATGGCGCATTTGACGTTGTCGCGCCCTTGGCTGTCTTTTTCTACCACTCCCTTCGCACAGGCAGGCAGTGCGGTGAGGACGTTGCTCGTTGAAAGTAGTTTGTTACGGTCCTGTACGCTGAGTGGATGCTGTTGTCCGACCATGATGACCGTGTTCTGGGGGCCCTCGGCCATGCCAGAGGATATAAGGTCCTCTATTGGGAGGATCTCCCCTCGATAATGCCCTTGATCACCAAGCAGTATTGGCTGTGGATTGCCCTCATTCAGGACATGCGGTAGACCAGCACCCTCCTGATCTATCACTACCACATTCACATTTTCTTGATTCTCGTTGTTTTCATTGCCGTTGTTGACCGATGGAGCATTTGGAATGTAGTTTTGAAGTTGGCCGTATGCGTGTTCAATGCGGCGCTGACGTCTTCTCTCTCGTTCACGCGCGTTTTTTTCTTTGCGCTCCATATCGGCTTGGATGACGCCCAGTTGCGAAAGAATGTTGTTGGCATTTGCAGCTGATGCCCTACGAGGTGGACGGGTGGAAGAGAGCCACTCCTTAAGTGGGCACTCAATTAACTTACCCCAATTCCCTCATTCTTCCTTCCCTCCATTCCTATTTCAAGTCAAATTTATCGAAAAATTACATTTTTCTTTTAATTCACACTGATTTTAATTCAAAATTTAAGGTTAAATTCAGCTTGAAACAGTGCATAAGTAGAAAGAATTTAGTATGATAATTTTTAGGATGACAATTATGATTGTATGGGATATGAGTTTAAGAAAAGAAAAGAATTAATTGATGTGATTATGTGTGTGTATGGATATTCAGTGAAATTAGTTTCAAATTCGTGTTCGACTTCAACCATTTCTTTTCTTTCCTCTTTCATTTTTTCTCGCTAACCTCTTCTCCATCATTGTTGTTGTTGGCGTTCGGTGCTCCGCCTGCTGCTGCAGCTGAACTGGTTCCATGTTGTTCACTTGCTTCGTTGTACTCGTCGGCGTCGACGTCGTCGGAAGAGAGAACAATTTCGTTGTTTGTTGCTGGAGTTGCTGGTTGCTGGCATTCCTCCTTCACTTCAACTATGAAAGGTGGCGGTGGTGGTGGCTGCTCTGGCCCAAAAGCGGCTCCATTGTCTCCCATCATTTGCCCAAATGTACCAGCAGCTTTAATTCAAAAATTAAATTTTCAAATTTAAATCGACCAACTTTTTTAACTCACCAAAAAGTGGTTGAACTCGCCCAATTCGTGACTCCGCATTGAATAGGCAAGTGTAGTTGAACGTGCCCTTCGGGTAGTCTGGATTCTGTCGGCGTATTTTAAGGCGGTGCAACTCGACTATGCTGTTGTTTGGCAACATCTTCAGCTGATCACTTTCGGTCCAAGTGTGCACACTGAGCTCCTGTTGCTGTTGTTGTGCTCCAGTGCCGGACAATTGGAAGACAAGGCGGATACCGTAACCGGGACGACCTTCGCGTGTCATCCAACTCTCACTCTTTACCAATAGCCCTACCACCTTGCTGAAAAATTAAAAAATTTCCATTTTGTCCAAAAGGTGTAAAATCATAAAAAATAAAACCCACGGCAAAATCATTTCGGGCTCCCAATTCATGAGCAACCATGGCACACTTGTAAAGCCCTCATTGGTCAATTGTGGAACAATGTCAGAGTACATTGCATGGCGGTCCGGTTGAAGCGCTTGTTGACGCTGCTGAATTTGGAGAATTGTTTCACGCAAGTGCTCAGGAATCCCCTGAAAATTGAGAGAATTTTTTATTTGATTTTTTAATTTAAAATTAGGCTAAATTTTACTCACTTCGAGTCCACCAGTAGTAGTTGTATCTGCTGTACTGGTGCCGGCAAAAGCAGAGAGATTGGCAGCGGGCATCTGCGCCATTGTACCATTCCAGTTAGCAATCAGTTGTTGTTGTTGCTAAATTCAGCAATTTGTTAATCGTTTAGCTTTTTCGATTTTTTCCCTTCCCCCCTCCTCCTTTTCCTTTTTCTTACCGGATAAGCCAGTTGAGCGGCATGTGGATATGCCTGTTGAATGTATGGGTAGTTGTAGGGGTAGTTGTTGCCGTAGGGCATAAGCATTCCACTCGAGGCAAACTTAAAATAAAAAATTTCGAATTTTAAATATTAATTAATTTTTCTCACATGTGGACCATAACCCAGCGTTGCCATGGTCCATGCGTTTTCCATGAAGGCAGTCTGGTTCGCCTACATTTTGTTAACATTATTTAAATATATTGAATTTAATTTTCAATCATTCCTCTATTATTAATACTTTTTTTCAATAACGTATTTCTTCTAATTATCGCCCAGGGCGGAATTTTTTTTAATACCCTCGGAGGAGGGGGGGCTCAAATTGCAGGGGGCGGAAATTAGAGGAAGTGCGATAATTTTTCAATATCCCCTCGAGGGGTGGGAGCTAAAATTAGAAGTTGCGAGAATTAGGAGTGGGCAATAATTAGAGAAAATATGGTAAGTTATTATTGGCCTTTAAAAGTTTTTTTTTCCATTTTTTCCTACTGTATTTTTTTTGGCCCACCTGTTGATTCTGAACAGTCCCAGTTGCACTTGGTCCATACCCAAAGTGTCCCGTGGCATTTTGTGTCAGTGGTGTCGGTGGTGCCATTGTTCCTGAGCCGCCCTGTTGTGCAATTTTTTAATAATTTATTTAATTTTTTAATGATTTTTCAATTTAATCTATTTTCTTAATTTAGTTTTGTAAAATCTCTGAACTTTGATTGGCGTATCCAGAACTAACCGAACCGGACCGGAACCGAAAATCTAGGAAAATTCGGTGCCGGATCCGCATATCCGAAAATTTCGGTTCCGGATTCGGATATCCGAAAAATTCGGTTCCGTTTCCGATTCCTTTTGACAAATGAAAAAAATAATAATTTTGAAAATAATTTTCACTAAAAAATTCGGTTCCGAATCCGATTCCTTTTGAGAAATAAAAAAAATTAATTTTGAAAATAATTTTCACTAAAACATTCGGTTCCGGATTCGGATCTCCAAAAAATTCGGTTCCGGATCCAATTCCTTTTGAAAAATGAAAAAAAATTAATTTTGAAAATATTTTTTCACTAAAACATTCGGTTCCGGATTCGGATATACGAAAAATTCGGTTCCGGATTCGGATCTCCAAAAAATTAATTTTGAAAATAATTTTCACTAAAAAATTCGGTTCCGGATTCGGATATCCAAAAAATTCGGTTCCGGATCCGATTCCTTTTGAGAAATAAAAAAAATAATTTTTGAAAATAATTTTCACTAAAACATTCGGTTCCGGATTCGGATCTCAAAAAAATTCGGTTCCGGATCCGATTCCTTTTGACAAATGAAAAAAATTATTTTGAAAATAATTTTCATTAAAAATTTCGGTTCCGGATTCGGATATCCGAAAAATTCGGTTCCGGATCCGATTCCTTTTGATATTTTCCTTTAACTTATTTTTCATTTTTCCTACTGTATTTTTTTTGGCCATTAAAGTTTTTTTCCAATTTTTTCTTACTGTATTTTTTGGCTTTAAAAATTATTTTTGGCCTTGTAAAGTTATTTTTTCCTCTTCCCCCCCCCACTTAAATTTTTGATCCACCTGCTGATTATTTTGAGTCCCTGTTGCACTTGTTCCATGTCCAAAGTGTGCCGAGGCATCGTGAGTTGCTCGAGTCGACGGTGCTGTTGTTGTTCCTGATCCGCCCTGTTGTGCAATCTTTAAATATTTCATTTTTAAAATATTTTCAATTTACTGTATTTTCATTTTTTCTGATTTTAATTTTGTATTACCTCGGATGCCGTTGTCGTGCTAGAGCTCGGTGCATTCGTTCGTCGGCGTTTCGGTTTTTCACTCTGGCTTTGCACGGGTTCGGGATTGATCTGTGGAAGAAATTTATAATTATTTTCATTTTTAAACTTTATTTTTGTTTCTATCTTAATTTCCTTTTAATTCAATTTTTTCAAAAATTAAAATTTGGATCACCGCAAAGTTGTCCTCTGGCAGCATCAAATTGCGGAGATCGGACGCTTCGACGTTGGCGGGCACATTTCGCCCGCGCTTCTCAGGACGCTTTGGTGCAGTTGGCCTTTCATCTTTGACACCATCTTTGTCCTTGTTGGGATCACCGTTGAACATATTCTGATTTCTTGATTTCAATCTAAATTTGGATTTATTTAAAAAGGATTTGGTGAAATTAATGTTTATTTTTAATAAAATTAATTTGTAAAAATTGTTTCGAAATATTTTTGCATTCTATTTTAATATTCTTTAGTGTTTTTTTGGGGGTTGGTTAATGTTTGGAATTTATTTTTAGTTCAACTGTGCAAAAAAAATTTCTGAAATTTAGATAAAGTATATAGGAAGGTTTTGCTGGAAGGATCCCCCGGGAGTATAAAGAAGAAATGAACTCATCTTCCCCTGGGGAAGGCAAATCCCGTATGGCTCCGATGGACGGGAGAGGGGGGTGGGGGGGGGGGAAACGGGGGCAGCCTGAGAAAGTGACCATTTGACATTTAGAATTTTTGAATCTGAGCGTTAAGTGCATCTTAAGGCGTCCTCCCCCCTTCACGAATCCCTTGGTGACCTATGGGTGGGGTGGGATTGGCCTGAGAAAGATGCCTGTTTGACATTTTGATTATTTGAATTCTTACCTTAGGTTGATCTGGCTGCACTTCCTGCACATCTCGCGTCGTTGACCTTTCCATCCGATCCGGCACACACCATCCTTCATCTCTTCCCCTCCCCTCCCCCCCTCCTTCAAATTTGGCCCAAGTTTTTACGGTTTGCACTGGTTTTGGATTGGGGGGGGGGAGGGGGAGGTGGAAAGATTCTTCGCCAATGTCGTTCGGACTGACTGTGTGAACAAATCAATTTTTCTTCCCACTCTGAGCCATCCCTCCCTCCTCCCCCACCCCTATTTTTGCCCACTTTCTCCACCCCTTTGGTCTATGTCCTCATGTTGTTGTTGTTATCTTCCCAATTTTCGGTTTCTTCTCCCATTTCTGCCAGTCTGTGTCTCCCGCACTTGGCCTGAGATGTTGTTGATGGGAGGAGAGTGAAAGGAAGGGGTCGGGGTTGCGATTACATTGGACGATGGGAAGGAATAGTGGGCGATGGATGGGAGGTGGGGGGGGGTCAGACCGTCGGCTGCTGAACCTTCAGCCGCAAGTGTTCGCTCACGGCGCACGCCGCCCTCTCCTCATCTTTTTGGTGTTCGCGCGCGTGCTGTTTTTTCCCTCTTTCGTAATCGAACAAATAATTTATTCCTTCCTTTGTTTCATTTTTCAATCTTTGAACTTTGAACTTTAAGCCCTCCGGCTTAATTCCCCCAACTTTATTTTTTCCATTTTTAAATATTTTCCATTTTAAGCCTTCAGATTTTCTTTATTCCGTTTTTCCCTCCTTCTGCCCCCACTTTGTTTTTTTTCGGCCCGATTTTTGAACTTTCGAATGTGCAGCAAAATTTTTTGGGACAGTTTGCTCACTCGTTTATGTCCCCACAGTTTTTTTTTCGCGACCTTGAATGGTAAGTGGAGCGGAATGAGTGTTAAGTAAGAGTGGGGGGGGGAGGTTATGTCCCCCACACTTTACTGTCACTGCCCCAACTTTCCCTCCCCTTCCCAATATCTCCCCAAAAAAAATAAAGTTGG
>JAQIYK010000298.1:0-15781 GCA_034700465.1 Rotylenchus robustus
TATGGCCAAAAAACTAAGATTTTGACCAAAAATAGGTCTTCTGGCCATAACTTTTTTCCCGATTGACCAATCTTGGCTATTCTTATATCAACTTGTAGCTAATTTTTTGTTTTAATTTTTGACACCAAGATTAATTTTCTAACTTCATTTTGAACAGAGTTATGGTCATCGGGGCGCAAATGTCGTGACACGCCGAGAGCTAGAGCTTGGATTGATTTCTCTAACCGCTCTCTCATTTTTACACACTATTTTCTATCTATCCAAGGAGGAGGGAGATTTAAAGGCCCCTGATGAAAATTTATGACAGTATGAGTATAGTATCATTAATCATTACTATTTGTTTGGGGGTCGTTCCATTTTAATGAGCACAAAAATACATATGTTTACATTACAAAGCAAGCATAAAAATTTATATCCTTAACATTTCATTTTATTTGATATTTCGAGTATTTTTATTTTTCACTAAAAGCACAGCACCGAAGGGTCGGGATAATAGGACGGGGACGGTGCTGTGCTGCTGCTGGGACGTTTGTTATAACAAAAAGCTCAAAAAGGGCGTTTGTTAAAAAAGGTTCAAAATGAAAAAGGTTAAAAATTAATTTTTGAATACATCAAAATCAAACCCTTTAAAAATCAAAAATATTTTATTTTTCAGTATATTCTTATTTTTCCAATCAATTATTGAGACAGACAATTCATTATACGTTTTCAGGTTTAAAAAGTATTTAAAATAAAAAGCAATATGCCTCCTAAAACCAAAAATCTGATGCCTCCCCCTGCACTGCCTTCGGCAAATTCTGCTCTGGAAAATGTGAAAAAAGATTTGGGCAAAGGTGAGCGCAAATTTTAAGATGCCAAGGGAAGAAAACAAAAGAATCCAATTTTAGAGATCGATCGCATTGAGAAGGAATTGAAGAAGGTCGAAGATGACAACCGAGCAAAGCAAATCCAATTCGAGAAAGGTAGGTAAACTGAAAATAGTATTTGTTTTTTTTTAAATTTTTATTTAGAGCAAAAACTTCTTGCACAAGAGAAAGCTGAATGCGACTTTCAACAGCAAAAGCTTAACCTTTTCAAGAAGCGACTTGCCGTTAGTGAGGAAAATCTCGCAGGGTAAATTTCCTCTTAAAATTTCAAATTCGAAGGATTACAGATCGAAGAAGGAATTCGACAAACTGTCGGAAGAATTGGATAAATTGGTGAAGAAATACAAACAGGTCACTGGGGAACGCAACAAACAACTGCGCAACGGACTCAAGTATATGCACATGGGCAAAGTCGTCAAAAAGGTAAAAAGTGATCTAATACAAAGTTTCTGTACTCTCACAATCTATAGCTATACTTTTGATTGATTCAGTACTTCCGTTGCGACGCAAAAAATCTTTACAAATTTAACATCGTTAAAAATTAAGAACCAATACGGTGATATGCTGAAATACAAGCAGGAGATTGAGCAGAAGATTGCGGATGCTAAGACTCGAGGTAATAAATCAACAATGAGTTAATCCCACAAAAGGACAAAAGCTTAAATATCATTTTAGGCGTTCTGGCTGCTGAAGAGTTACGTCAAAAGCGTAAGGAGTTGGAAAATTTGCAGAAGGAATTTGGCAAAATCGACCATCAGGAAATCGGTCCTGAGTTGAAGAAGGAGATTGTGTAAGCTTTAGCTTTCATTAATAGCATTCACAAATTTACTTTTAAGCGAGAATTGCAATGAGGCTCTTAAGTGCAAGCGCAAGAAATTGGTCGACCTGAAGATGTCGAACCATGGGATGAAGTGCAAGTTGGGGAACTGGAGTGTTAACCGCAATTAAATAAGGAAATTTGATCTATTTGACGTGCGACACGGGTTTTCACCGATTATATGGGTTGTTATCTTGTTATATTATGCAGCAATTGAACACTTGATAATTGATCTCTACTCTATTACAATATTTTGCTTTTCCTGCTGATAAATAATGTACTTTGTTTGAAATCGATTTTAATATAAATTTGTTTTATTGGAAATTGACTTCAACCTAATGTTCATGAACATGAAGATATTTTTGGAAATGTGTTTTAGATTTTCTACTTTAGATTTTGTTGTTAAAATAAAAAGAAAGGACAAAAATAACAGTGGAGGAGTTAGGTATCCATTATTTATTGAAGAAAAGGGAAGGGTGAGCCCAAAGAAAGGTTCGTGAAAAATGTGAATTATTAGTTATTGCCCGATGGCAACGAGTTATTGGTTCAGAAAATAATAAAAACTAAAGGAACGAGCGTGGATATGGGATGATGAAAGTAAAAAGGGTAAAAGTGAAAGGAACGAAGAGCAAATAAAGCAAAGAAGGGGGAACACCAGAGAAAGAGAATGTGGGAGAGAGTGCAGTGAAGTCAAAGGACAAGTAAGCTATACATTATACGGCGGAGAGCGGGCGATGTCCCCCGCCACGGCGGTTGTCATTGGGGACGAGACAAGGACTGCTGTGGCTGGGAGAGATTAGAGTTCATTGTTTGTGGGGAAGGAAACTTCTCAAGTTAAATAAATATATTACGAGGAGGCGACTAGTTAAGCGAGAAGCGACATTATTATATTTAGTTTCCAATTTCCTTCTCATATTCATGTGAACTCTTTAACTCAAAAATCGCGATTAAACACTTGACAAAAGGGGAACAATATGTTTTCCGAGGTACACTTTATCATTCGAATTTTCAATTTTTTCGATATTATTTAGTATTTTATTCATTTTTGAAAAATTGAATTTTCCTTTAGAAACATTTTTTAGCCTGATATCTAAAAGTTGGGATATATAACTAGAAGATGTACATATAATAAATGCCTCATTTTATTTTTAGCCTATTTGCACAATACCATTATACATATATCTTTTATGACCCCCCTCCTACATAATTCTGCTATAAACCAGTGTTGCCAAACAGCAATCTTCAATGTTCTCAATTATGGGATCCGCATTGTATTGGTAAGTAATAGTAGGTACACGAATATTTAAAAAATGTTTTTTTCACTTATTTTTTCGTTTCCAATTTTAGGCTCATTCTCTTCTCCTGCCTGAAAATTTTTAACTTTATCGACTGGGTTCACCGCATTGCATCATCCTTTATTGGGCGGGGGAAATTATCACCATCGAACAAAACACAATGTAAATTGCCGCAACACATTGCATTCCTACTCAACGATAAGCGCTATGTTAATTCGGTGGGTAAAATTTTGAACTAAATTTTTTATCCAAGTTTTAAGAGAAAATTTGAACATTAATTTTCGTTCAAAAAAAATTTGAACACAATCTTTTCATATTACTTATTTTGCTAGTTAAGCTATCAAAAGTGCAATTTGATAAAATGCACTTGATTGCTCTTCTATTTGTAGGAATTGGCAAAGTCCCTGATAAGGCATTCAATTCTTGCCAATATTCGCTGCATAACACTTTGTGATCCGTGGTCTCGGTTAAAGAATGACAGTGATCTAATGGAAGAATGCAACAAATACCCGTCCAAAGTATTCTGGTTGGGCGCCAACGATGGCATTACGGAACTCGTCAAAGCCTGCAAAAAGGTCTGAAAATTGCGGGAAAAATACCCAAAGGTTTGAAAAGTAAACTTAGCTCCAAAATCAGGCCCGTATCCTGGGGGGGGGGCTATCGGGGCTGAAGCTCCCCCCCGAAATGCCAAAAATTAAAATTGTTTAATAGAGTCCCCCTTTCGCCGCGAAACTTTAGTTTTTTCCATTAAGATTTTCCCTTTAGTTTCCAAAATCAGTGGAAATTTTTCGCGCGGCACCGCGAAACTATGAAAATTGACCTTTCAACCCAAAAATACGCCCATAAAAATCGATTTTTCGGTGTAATAATAAAAATGCACCCCTAAAAATCGACTTTTCGCCTTTTCGGCGCGAATAAAAAAAGGTCGCCAAAATCGCCAAAATTTTTTGTACATAGGCCCCCCCTGAAATCCGATCCAGGATGCGGGCCTGTCCAAAACTATTAATGCAATTAAAATATGTTATCTCATTTTTAAATAAAGTGAATTTTTGTGGACAAATGTATCTTTTCGAATTTCAAATTTATCATGGCAATCTTTAAACTTAAAATATCATTTAATTTTTAAGTTATCGACGAGTGAAGAACAGATAACAACCGATATGATCTCCCAAATTCTCTGTGATCCAAATGACTTACCGGTTGAGCCCGATTTCCTGATTTGTGTTGGAACCGAGTTCATCACCAGTTTAGCTGGGTACTCGCCATGGAGATTGCGCACAACGTAAGTTGGACAGGTTCAACAAATGGTAATATGCTTGCAAGCATAACCATTTTTCAGTGAACTCCATTCCATAGCTGGATTTGCTTGTTTTCAATCGGTTGACGAGCAGGAATTTTCCGATTTAATTTTTGAATACTCTAAAAGGTTTATTGTTCTTTAACTTTAAACTTAACATAAAAATATCTTTGTATAGATGTCGTCGTTTTGGATGTTGAATTATGCATCTAATTGATCGGCTGGAGCTTTAACTTAATTTTTCATTTTGTTAATTGATTGTTTGTTTGATCGGGTCCAAATCTCCAAATTCACTTATTTGTTTTTCAAATTTGTCTTGTTCATCCAAAAAAGTGTGTAACTTTTGATTCACTCATAATGATATGTTTAGTGTCCATATCCTTATTTTTTAAATTTTCGCTGAATTTTTAAACCATTTTTGTAGCTTTTTGCTGAAGTAATGGGTCTCTTAACAAAAGGAACACCATTGAGTTGGGCAGAGACTGTCCAGCACTTGGATTACATTAAGGTTGGTCCGATTCACAAGCATGAGTAATTTTTATTTTATTTTTTAAGTTAATTTAATTTGCAAAGTTCAGAAACACGGGATCGATCAATTTATTGCTCTGTATCATCGGGTAAAGAACCGCGAGCGTGACCAACTACGCTGGGGCGACGAGATTGAATATACGATTGTGAAATTTGACGATGAACACAAAAAGGTAATTGACAATAAATTAGGAAAATCCAAATAATGTTTTGAGTAAAAACAAATACTATAGGTACGTGTTTCGCTCCGTGCAAAAGATTTGTTGGATGCCTTGATGGCAAGTGAAGATGTCAACAAGTCGCTTGGGGAGGAGAACAGAAGCCTGTGGCGCCCCGAATTTGCCGCTTATATGATTGAGGGCACGCCAGGTACACCGTATGGAGGTAGGTAACTAGTTGAAAAAATACATTTTCCTTGATCAGAGCTCGAAGATTTTGGTAAACTAGATTTCTGATTAAATCTTTCCAGGGTTTTCTAAAGGGTCTGGTAAATTGTGTAAATATCCAATAAATACATTACTATAACTTCCTACTTCTTTACCTGTTTTTTCAGGTCTGATGTCCTGCTTCAACATCGTCGAGTCCAACATGAAGTTACGCCATTCCGAAGCTTCGACATTGTTGTTTCCCAATGAGACTCTCCTCTCCATCAGTTTTCCCGCTCTTGGCTCCTCCGACTTTACTGATCCGCCAGCTATACCTCATCCTGAAGACCCCGAGGGTGCTGGACGATCTGTGTTCTTTCCTGATGAAGCAATTTACAGCGGGTAAGTCTATTTCAAAAATTGAAGGTGTAATTTTAGCTTTAAATTTTTCTTTATTTTATATTTTATTAAAGACAACAAAAAAATTCTTATTAGGAGTCAGCGAAAATTTTAAATCGAAAATGCAATATAAGACTATCCCTGAGTGAGTGATTTTTTAGAAAATTTACAAAAATTTTAATTATATATAAAAGTTAAAAGCAGGGCGGGATTCGTTCAATTCATCACTAGTACTATTTTCCCAGGCATCCACGTTTTCGCAACCTTGTCAGAAACATTCGAGGACGGCGTGGGGAAAAAGTTGCTATCAACATTCCAATTTATCGCGATGAAAAGACTTCTTCTCCATTTAAGGTTTTTTTTTTTAAATTTTGTTGAAAAATCCAGAAAATACAACAAAAAAACTCAACAGGAAAGCTTCAATGATCCAGAAGCAAATCGTGCCGCTTTGCCAGATCATATTTACATGGATCATATGGGATTTGGAATGGGTAAATTTGAAAGAAATATCTTGAATTTTATATTGAAATTATTAAAAAAAATTAAATACATTTTTGGAGTTTTTTTTCAACAAAAAATTTTGAGTTGGCATAAATTAGGGGTAAGCTGCATAGATAAATGTAGAAATGTCATTAGTTTGTTTACTGAACTTCAACAAAAAAACATTCAGGTCTGTGTTGTCTTCAAATGACTTTTCAAGCGGTCAATGTCAAAGAAGCACGTTGGCTATACGACCAATTAACACCGATAACGGCAAGTTAACAAGCAAATAATTTTTTAATATTTTTTTTACAAATAATTTATTACAAAATATTAAGATTTTAGCCAATAATGTTGGCGTTGAGTGCAGGTACATTTGTACACATTATAGATAGGGATCATTTTTTGCACATTTCAAATATTTTAGCAACTCCCATATTCCGGTCCTACTTATCAGACCTGGACTCCCGATGGCCAATTATTTCGGCGGTAAATCATTTAAAAACAAAATATAATTTATTATTTAATTTTTTAATGTTGTTTAGAGTGTTGACGACAGAACTGTGTACGAGCGCGGGTTGGACGAGAATTCGAACGACAATTACAGCAAATTCTATGCCATTCCCAAGAGCCGATATGACTCCACCGATTGTTACATTTACCCATGCTCGGCACCGTACAACGACATTACATTGCAATACGATGTTAACCTTTACCGACAACTGATTGAAGGTACGCATCCCATTCAGGGCCGTCGCCAGGATTTTTCGAAAGGGCAGATTCTTAGGGGTGTATTTTATTATTGTAGAGAAATTTTTGATTTTTAGGGGTGTATTTTTGGTTTGAGAGCCAAATTTTCTTAGTAGCCGCGCGAAAAATTTTGATTGATTTTTGGTTCATAAAAGGAGATTCTAGTAAAAAAATCATAGTTTGGCGAAAATTTTTCGCGAATTGAAAACAAAAGGGGGACCCTATTAAAAATTTTAATTTTTGACATTTCGGGGGGGGAGGGGCATGACCCCCTTGCCCCCCCTGGCGACGGGCCTGATCCCATTACTCATTATAAATTATGTGCATCGTAAAATTTTTTAAGTTTATTTTCGCTTTTTTAGGCGAGGTTGATGAACACTTGGCTCGGCAAGTTTTTTATTCTGTTAATTTGTAGAGACTGTAGAATATCGCAATACCTTGGAAATTGCTTATATTTAGAAATTTGAACATTTTCGTAAAATACTCAGAATTTTTATTTTTTGTCTTTTTTTTTAGGAAATTTCTGCTTATCGCCAATAAATAATTCATTGACTGTTTTTAGCCATATTTCTCACATGTTCATCAGGGACCCACTACAGGTTTTCAAAGAGCGCATCGAACAGGATGATCAGAAGTCCACGGAGCATTTCGAAACCATCCAATCGTCAAATTGGATGAACATGCGCTTCAAACCACCCCCTCCAGACGATCCCAACATTGGATGGCGGGTAGAATTTCGGCCCACAGAGGTAAAGATTGCTCATAGAACATGGTCATTTGGAAAAAGAGAGAATTTCCAAGTTTAATTCGTTGGGGCTTCATCTTGCGTTTTTTTGATTTATCTTTTTTTAAACTTGACATGATTTTGATTTTTGACATTTTTTGTAATTTTTGTTCTGTAAGTTTTATTTTTTGTTGTTTAAATACATTGATATTTTTAATCTACCTAGATTAGATTTTTAATTTTCCCGCCTCCAGGTCCAACTCACACACTTCGAGAATGCAGCGTACTGTTGTTTCTTGGTGCTGCTCACCCGGGTGATCATCTCCTACCGGCTCACATTTCTCATCCCAATTTCCTTCGTCACCGAAAATATGAAACGGGCCGTCCTTCGCGATGCGTTGCTCAACCAAAAGTTCCATTTTCGCCGGTGTTTGGCCCATTGTCAGCACACGCCGGAGGGCAAACCATCCTCGGAGGGCAGTCCGCCAGCGGAGCCAGCGCCCGACTTCAACACCACCGAGATGAACATTGACGAAATTGTGAACGGTATTTAGGAAACTAATTATACGGCTTAAAAAATACGAATCGCATTAGTCAAAAATGTAAAATATATTACAATTTATGTTCGTTGGTTAGTTAATTTTCTTTTTGTAAGTTCGTTTTGGTCAGTGAAGGATCTACAAGACGGATATACCCAATGGCTATATGTTTTTTAGGAAACAGCACGTTTCCCGGTTTGATCCCATTGATGCGGCAATTTCTTGATGGGGCTGACGTGGATGTTGACACAAGGTAAGGCGAAAATTGGGCGATTTTTTTTGCTAATTTTGTTGATTTTAAGGTGCACAATCAATCAATATCTCTCCTTTATTCAGGTTTATAAATAGTAATTGTAATGAGATAAAAAAGGAGTTTAGAAACGGGCCAAAGGGGAAATACAGACAACGGCCAAATGGATGCGCGAATGTAAAAATGGGAAAAGGAATAAATATAATTAGTCCAAATTAATATTTCCCATTTTAAGTTGTTCAAAAGCATCCAACGTACAAAAAGGATTCAGTTGTATCGGATGAATGCACTTATGACATGCTGAAAACGGTTCGGTATTTTGTCTGTAAACTTCTAGTCTTATCCGGGTTCGGAGATCCGGACTTCTTGGTTTTCTTTCTGCCATAAAATATTACACATTCGATTAATTCGGATTTCGCTAGTAATCTCTATCCAGAAAACATATATGCAATGCAATTATCGAATATTTAAACATGATTTTGGGCATGTCTCCGAAAATCATTTTCCTAATTTTTAATTTTTTGATCATTTATTTTTCCTAATTTTTAATTTTTTGATAATTTATTCGAGAATTTGTCGGGATTTTCTATCGGGTCGTTCTCTAAGACATTAAAATAATTGAAAAATTTTAACGCGGTTTTTTTTTTTTGTTGTATAGATGGATGCCATATCGCGTGGTGACGCGCACTGTGAGAAATTGTTGGGCAGTTTCAAGACAAAGACGGACCAGCGGATTCCGCTGGCCGTGAAAAGGGCCGAGGAGGAAATGACGATGAGCTTTGCGAGGAGGAAACAGCGGGAAGCGGCGGCGGAGGAAGACGGACCGGCGAAGGAAGGCGCAAAATAAAGGAAAAAACACCCCTTAATAGACAAGAAAATTTTAAAAATAGACAAAACAACGGCCTGATGAGTTTTTTTTTAAACTCAAAAAACAAAGGCTTATTTTTATTTTTTCCGAAGCATATGATGAAATTTTCTTGAAGCGGATTTTATGTGATTTAATATATTGGAACCATTTTTGCACACTTTCCCGTCAAAATCTAATCTTTTATGTTATTTATTTCCTACAAGATTATATGTGTTCTATATGGTACCGACGAAGAAAATGACAATACGGTACAGAAAAGGGGAAACAACTTGTCATTACATATCTTTGCACCCCTATTTGATTTTTGATAATTGTCATTTTGTTGAAATTTATGCATTCTTTTCAACTTTCCATTGTGTCATATTATTGCATTAGGTGTAATGTAACAACTAGGGTTGTAGGTTCCGAACCGAAAACCGAAGAAAATTCGGATCCGGTTCCGGATATCCGAGAAATCCCCAGGAACCGACAACCCTAGTAACAACATCTGGTTTAAATGGCAATAAATTGGTAATGGCACAAATTGTTGTTTTTTTCGCGTTTAGTTTTTCTTCACATTTTTATCTTTTATTTTTCTTCACGTTCTCTCGTCAGTTATTTTGTATTGGTTTTAAGTGGCTATACTACAAATGCGACTTATATAATTTCATAAACTGGTACTTGGTGGTGACGAGCAGTAAAGTGCACAACGGCAGTAAACTTTATCGGTAAGTCTAGCTATTTATTATATGTAAAAGTCAAACAACCAAAAAAGGAAATATAGACACAATACGATAATATTTATACAAAAAATGCAAATTTAAGTGAATTAGAAATAGCCATTTGTTGGCACAGTTCAGGCCTGTAGCTAGGGGGAAATCCCCCCTCCGAAATGTTAAAAATTTTAATAAGGTCCCCCCTTTGTTTTTCTAAATTCTCTAAAAAAATTTCGCCGCGGCGCCCGTCGGCACCGCGAAACTCATTTTTCAATAGAATCTTCCCTCAATGAACCCAAAATCCGTCAAAATTTTTCGCGCGGCGCCGCAAAACTGAAACTTTAGCTCTTAAACTAAACATACACTCCTAAAAACCGAATTTTTCACTGCAATATTAAAAGTACACCTAAGAATCGACTTTTCGGCTCGAATAAATTCATAAAATGGAAACAATTTTATATCGTCAGATTTTTGAAGTGAAAATGTTGTTTGTAACAAAAATAAACAAGAAAAAAGTTAATTAGTTAAATGTTATTATTTTATTTTCCAATTCAAGAGCTTTCGATGGATACCAAACTTGGGTGATAATCTTTTTTCGATAAAAAACAAAAATAATCCTATTCCAATTTCGAATTTTTTGAAAACCTTTGAGGTTAATTCGGAAATTTCATATACGATCCTGCCAAATTTGGTATATAGAAGCTCAAAATGCTTCGAAACGAAAAAATGTCAAAGACGGTATAAAATGTTTCTTGGGTTTATAAATTCAGGATTATTAGGCGGAATGGAGAAAAGGGCTGGAAATATGTAAATGAGCAGTACATTGTGGCATGCTTGCTATTGTTGTCACTGTCCGACCAAGGGACTATCCCCGTCCCCGCCCTTCTCCATCCTTTCCTCGGGCATTTCCAACCGAACAATGCATTCGGCTGCGGTACGCCCCCGTCCCGCGTCAGAAATCGGCGGTTCCGATGTCGATATCCGAACTGGTTGCACTTCTTCCTTCCCCGCCACCCATCCCGACCCTCTCCTTTTATCGAGTTCCGTTAAGCCGACCTAAAGTTGGGAATTCATTTCCGCTGGTTCCATTTTCCCAGGAGCGTATCAGAGGGTCCTTTATTCATATCACTAAAATGTCACCAAATAATAATATAAAATGACTCTTCTAGGGAACATGATCCGAACCAGAGTGACAGGGAAATTAAAAATCCGAGTAAAAAATAGCAAAAATCAAAACCATTCCATGAAAAAGATTCCTTTGAAAATAAATAATTTTTTAAACTTTTGATTTTCGGAGGGAGTAAATTTTGCGCGATACGTCCCTGTCTTACCTGTTCATTTACTCATCGACCTGTTTGAGCAATATTGCGGAAGGGTTGGCGGCCATTGAGACGGAAATGAACGATTTGGAGGCGGAGCGGACCCTTTCTTTAACTTTGGCCATTTTCTCCTCCCTTTGTCGGCACTTTTGGCGCCGACTTTAATTTTCGTGGATTTATTATAATTAAATTTTTAAAATTAAAAATTGATTAACCGCGCTGCGAAGCCAGCAAAACAGCAACACACGTAGCGGAGAAGCAAATCGCGGAAGAGCTAAAAATGGATAATAACTTTTGGCCAAATTTGGGGGCAAACATTTTCACCTAATACCTGAGGATATGCGCATAAAACAATGACAATCATCCAACCCAACAAAATGATAAGTCCGAGAACTGAAAAAAAAAACAATTTAAAAAATATTATAGTATATTTAATCCGGGTTTTACAAAAATAAAATGCCAGAAGGTCTATATTTTTGACCGTTGACCCGTTGACCAGAATCCTAAAATCCTAGTGCCGGGATTTCTAAAATATCGGTTTCTATTTCTAATAGAGGTTCCGAATATTCCAGTTGCAGAAACCGGAATTCAAAGTTTTTAGGTTTCGGAAACCCGAACCAAGTTTGGGTTTCGCTTAGAAATATAAAAAAAATTCAAATTTGGTTATGATTTTAAGGTGCCCACCAAACAGCCTCTTCTGTTTACCGCTCTCATCGGTGAGTGAGGAAAGTGTGTCATCCAAATCCATCGCAAAAAGGTCACAACGCCCAATTGTAAAAAGAGGTAATTAATAAGAAAATGAAAAAGGGAAAAGCAGAGGATTTGCTGGGCTGGGGCTTCTTTTGGGCTTCTGTTGGCTTAGCAAAAAAGAAAATGGAAGGAGATTAAGCGGGTGTAATTGATTTGCCAGGCTGCTCCCGGGAAAAGGGGTGAAAATGAAAAGGGGACAAAAAGCGTGTTGAGAAGGGAGGGAAGGGAAGGGGAAAATGTGACGAGGAACAGCCGGGCGAAGCAAAACGCGATGGGGTTGGAAACCGGGCAAGTGGGGAATGGACCAGCAGCAGGGGAGCAGGGACCGGGTGGAGCAGGAGGGGAAGGGGGTCGCAATAATTACCCGGAAAAAGGAGGGGAGAACAATAGGCACAATGGGCTGGGCGGATGAGATGAACATGGGAAGGGCGAAAAGTTGAAGAAAATTGATACAAAACATGGTAGTAGGGCTTAACCTTTCCTCTTGGAAAAAATTGAAAAATCGAAAAATGTCACAAAGGGTGACAACGTTTAACCTTTCACCTTGAAATATTTTTGGCCCAGATGCATTGAAGATTTATCGAGTTTTTTACTTCCTTATTTTTCTTGAATATTATTATCTAAAGGACTGGGGCACACCGGTTGGATGGTTGCCTGGCCGGGGGAGTGGGTCGAGAGTTGGACGCCCTATTTTGCTTTATAGGCCAAAAAGTTTTTTGGTTGGTTGTGTTGGAGAGGAGGAGGGCAAAAAAAAGGGGGAAGAAATGAAGGGCCGGGAGACTTGAGAGAGAAAAGACCGGGTTTTTGCTCCGCCAAGCGAAGGAGCCCCCGGGGGAGCCGTTTCCTCATCCCCTCGGGGGCCGAATGAGCACCTCGGCGGAGGAACGGCGTTGTTTTATTTGGGAGGCGTGGGAATGGTCTGGGGAGTTAAGCAGATAATGGCGATGGGCTTTTGTTGGCAAAGTGGGACAACAAAAATTGAGCGGATTTTAGCGATTGTGCTGATGAGCGGAGATCCAAAAAAGAATCAACAAACTTTTGGAGATTTGGATTTAGAAGGAATAGAGTGATTAACGTAAGAGGGTAACCGGACAGGAGATTGGTGTGGGGATTGGGTTACAGTGCAAACTGATGAGGGAATTGTTTAGGAAGACGGAGGAGAAGACCAAAGAAACGGAGGACGAAGATGCGCCAAAGGGGGGCCGCCCGTCTCATCTCGGGAAGCACTGCCGGTGGTGGGAACCGGGAGGAGCGGATCGTCGAAAGCTACAACAAGGAACCCGTCCAAGAGTACCATTTCCAACAGCAACGAGACCAAAACGAAAAGGTAAACAAGCAAAAAAATAAAATGGAGAATTGACCAAAGTGTGTTTTTTGATTGAAAAGTACGTAGGTTGGAGAGCTGCAGAATCGAACTTAAAAAAGGGAGAACGAAAAAATAGCGCAAAAATGCGAGAATGAGATCAGAAAAGGTAAAAATGTTGGAAAAAATCAATAATATAACATTTTTGGACAAAAATAGACGAATTATTATGTTATTTTTTCTAAATTTCGAAATTATATTTATTTTTCTTACGAAATTTCAACTTTGCTACCCACATAATTTCAGATAATTTTCAGCTAAAGAATTTATAAGTTAATTAAATAGGAAATATAAATTTATTTATTTTTTTAGGGGCCAATAACAAGCAAACATTCGCTGCGAAAGAGCGTTCATTCCCTGAGGGCTTTTTCTGCAGAGGTTGCCTCCAACACAATTTGTTGTTTTTTATTCGAAATTAATTTTTAGGTTTTTCTGCCTCAAGGCTACCCCGTTACAGTATCCGCCGATTGTAAATAAATTTTTAAATAATTTTATAAAATAGATCATTTTGAATCAGATCTCGACTATCAGCTTTACGACACTCTGCAGGTAATTACAGTTTTTAAACAGTATACTGGAGCAATCAAACGGTTCTTGTTTAAATTCGAAATATTTAGGATATAATTTTTGGGTGGCATCCGGAAAATTTACAAGATCCTGGAAGTGGAATTATATAATATTTTAATTTGTATTTATAAAAATATTTTCAATTTGTTTCAACTGGTTTTAGGCTTTCGCTTCCTCACTAAATGGCGCTTTGGCCACATTGGCGATTCTTAAGGGTGTCGGAGTGGGAAATGAACAAGCGGTGAATTTTGGATTTTAGATAAATTTAATTTTAAATAATTTTGATTTTTTAACAAATTTTTTGTTTAAAAAATGTATTTTGGAATTTTTAGACAGTTTTAGCGGCAGCATTGACGTGGATTTTGAAGGACGGGATCGGGATGCTGGCACGCATCGCATTCGCATGGGCAAAAGGAACACGACTTGACTCAGGTCTGACCCAGACAAATTTATTTAATAAAGGAAATTTTGGAAAATTATTTTTTCAAATTTAACAAACGGGAAAAAACTAAAAGAAAATTGTAAGTTTGACGAACTTTCTTCTAATTTTTTTTGGAGTTAGACTATATACTATTTGTAACGGAGTAATGGTGCATGCGAAATAGGCTTTTCGCACATCCCATTTGAATTTGGCGAAGGAGACAATCCGCCAATCATAAAAAGGAGAGAAAACACTTCTTCGAAACAAGCGAAATGTTTGGCTTGGGACGAGAGAGTGTGGCGAGGGGGAGAGAGAAAGCTGGAGTGGGCGTGTCACTCCAACGAGAGCCTATAAATACTTTGGCCATTTCCAGCGAAATTGTCTTTCGACCGTCTCATTTGAGCGAGTTAACTTTCCACATTCTGAATTAACAATTCTAACTCAACTAACCTTTTGATAAAGACTCACTGATGTCGATGAGCTTTATGCAAGTTAAAAAGGAGAAAGAGCACTCCGTTCGAAAACGCGAGTATTGTTTCGGAGGTATTGATACCCCATTTGGGATGGACCTTGAGCAGCTTTGTGCCGTTTGCACCCGTCAGGGACGGACCACGCCAGGTGAGATGCCGGTGAGCGCTGCAAGAAAGGAGAAATCCAGAGAGGATTAGTGCTTTTGGAGTGATCAAAGCGGAGTCGAGCGGGCCTGTTCAGGCGCCGGATGAACTTGCTATGAAGCATGTTAAATCAGTTAGTCCGCCGAAAGGCGTTGAGCGTTATGCTAACGGAAAGGATAAGACATTTCTATCAGGTTCCACAATGTGGAGACATCACAATGTTGTCGGCGAAAGCCAAGCATTCAGTCGGACTGGCGCGTGTCGCGGACATGCGAAGGTCGAGCAGGGACCACAAACGCGCATCGTGGTCGACCGTGGCCGAAAGACAGGTCAAACCCAGCCTAGGAAAGAAGCCAGTCACTTATCCGAGATTCGACGGCAGACGAATGATTCGTTCTGCTAAAGAAGATATCGAGACGGAAGAAATGCGGCAACACGCAGCAATCCGTAGGAAGTACTGGAAGGACTTCCACGAGGAAAAGAGGAAGCGTGAAGAGCAGGAAGCCGCTCTTCAGAAAAGCTCAGTTCAAGAAGTTGAAGCCAAACCTTTGGAGGAAGACCCAAAGAATTAAGTAGCGCAAATCCGAAGAAACTACCCGGACAATAATCCATCACCGCGGTTCATGTCGCTTGGAGAGTTGGAGAAATCAACCTCTGGGGATGGAAGAACAGCACAGCACGCTGTCGCATGCGCAAAAGAGAACGATGGAGAGACAGATAAATGGCTTGTGTTGATGAACCACAGTCGACCGAAGGAAGCCAACACTCTGGGACCGGACCCGGAAACGGGGAAGGATGTGTTGGGGGAACTTCGAGAGTCTGATCACACAAGTTATCCGACGAGCAATCAGCGTGTTCATGGGCCCCACGCACC